>PVJS01006803.1:24121-58512 GCA_004027185.1 Glis glis
GGGGGAGGGAGGAGGAGGAGGAGGAGGAGGAGGAGACTCCAGGGGCATATTTAGTCCCCAAGGCCACAACCCCAGTGACCTACCTCCTCCAGCCACATACTGTCTACAGTACCGTCCAGTAAAACCATTTAAGTTATTTATCCATCAGTAGATTAATTCACTGATAAGGTTAGAACCCTCATGATTCAATTATCTTACCTCTGAATATTTTTACATTGCCAATACATGAGGTTTTCTGGGGAACATTTTTTTTTTGCGGTACTGGGGATGGAATCCAGGGGCATTCTACCTCAGAGCTACACCCCCAGCCCTATTTTTTATTCTTTATTTTGAAACAGGGTCTCATTAAGTTGCAGAGGGCCTCACTAAGTAGCTAGCTGGCTGCGAATTCAGATCCTCCTGTCTCAGCCTCCCGAGTACTGGGATTACAAGTGTGTGCCACCATGCCCAGCTCCTGGGGAACATTTCCTATCCAAACCATAACACTACCCTTTATGTCCAAGCTCTTGGTCTTCCTTTAGCAAGAATTCTGTTTGGAAAGTTTAATAAGAATCCCCCTACCTTTCATGTCTCCTCAGTAATTTTCTATCCACTGACTCACTCTTGTTGGCTATAAATCCTCACCTGTCTTTGTTGTATTGCAATATCTGTCTTCCCTATTGTAATAAAAGTCTTTCTTACAATTTCAACAAGTGTCATAACAATCTTTTCTTTAACATTTGACACACAAGAATTATCTAGTTTCTTATCATATGGAGATGGAACTGGTTAGTCATTCATAAATCCACAATTGCAATCTGTATTCCTGAAATTAGAAAATTAGAATGATTTTAGAGATCAGTTAGCTGTCACACTGTTGGATGACAGCTAAAATAGCCTTGCTTGAAGACATGTTTATTAAAAAATCACAACTTTATAAAGAAGTATGTCTAATTTCTTGGACAATTCTGAATATTAAATTTTTTCATATATTTATCCAGAATTTTCTTTCCCTTCTTTCTATTCATTGGTCTTAGATATGGCCTTTAAGTTTATGAAAAATTAATAACTTTGCACATGACAGCCATTTAACTATGTAGAAATAGTGTTGTTGCCTGTTCTAAGCATTTTCCTTAGAGAAAAAAAACTCAAGTATCTGTACCTACTCTTCAGCAAGGTAGCTTCTAGGTCTTTCTTTGCTGCAGTAGTTACCGTCCTGTGGTTTCACTCTAGCTAGTTCAATGTCACTCCCATAATGACATGCTGTACTCACTGTGTTCTGCTCAGTGCAGGGGACTCTGACTTACTAGGTCTTCTTACTGTAGCTAAAAGTAGCATCAGGTCTTTTGGTGGCCTTCCATTTGAAAAATAGAGTCTTTGTCACATGACTGTTACTAAGCTAGATTTCTAGATCTCTTTCATTTGTTAATTTATAGAGTTTGCTTTTATACTTGAATTTAGGATTTTATATTTGTTTCTATTAGATTTCAATTCATTTCTTGATTCTGATGTTATATTTTTGAATTTCAAGTCTGTAACTTAATCTGCTAGTGGCAGCATAATTATGTATTACCTACAGGTTTAATAAATATGTTTACTATTCATTTATTTTAAACCATTCTTTTTTGTGGTACTGGGGATGGAACCCAGGGGCATTCTACCTCTGAACTATACCCCCAGATCTATTTTATTCTTTTTTATTTGGAAACAAGGTCTCACTAAGTTGCAGATGGCCTCACTAAGTTGCTGAGCTGGCTGTGAACCTGTGATCATCCTGTCTCAGTCTCCCTAGTACTGGGATTACAAGCGTGTGCCACCACACCCGGCTTATTCCAAACCATTGATAGAAATATTGAGCAAGACACTGAGCCCTATATCCATCATCCGAGGTTTATGGATTGGCCTTGTTTGACTTGCGGCTTCAAATCCTGGCTCTGCCCTTAGCTTTGTGGCCTTGAGTACATTTAACTCCTTCAACCCTCAGTTTTCAATTTCACAAAATGAGGTTGGCAATAATGGTATTTACCTTGTTGGCTTGATGTGGAGCTCATATGAGAAAATATATCATTTAGCCAAATGGCATAAACATATTTTTTTTGTGTGTGTGTGGTACTGGGGATTGAACCCAGGGGTATTCTACCTCTGAGCTATATCCACAGCCCTATTTTATATTTTATTTTCAAATAGGGTCTGACTAAGTTGCTGAGGCTGACCTCAAATCTGTGATTCTCCTGTCTCAGCCCCCCAAGTACTGGGATTACAGGTGTGTACCACCACACCTGGCTATAAATGTATTTTTAAGTTTTGAGAAAGATTCAAAATTTATGTTATAGCAAAAGAACTTTATTTATTATTTAGAGTAGAAAACTTAAGATGTATAATTTGTTCTTCATGTACTTTATGTTTTATTCAGCAGGAAATTCACTTGCTAGCTTAACTGTGGATGGGGAGTTCATATATTGGATGGCACAGGGCAACACCCAGATTTATCAAGCCAAGAAAAGAAATGGGGCCATCATCTCCCAGGTGAAGACCCTCAGGAGTAAGCATATCTTGGCTTACAGTTCAGTTGTGCAGCCTTTTCCAGGTAATAAAGTCACATTCACAGTCGGCTTGTCCCCTTCGTCCAGGGCCGTCCCTCCAGCCACTTTGTTACGCTTTCAGCTTCGCTCCAAATGCTTCAGGCTTTAGTGTACGCTGTGCTTGCTGTTTGACTTGGGTCCCAAATTACCTCTGTGTGTGTACACAGCTTGGGCTGCAGGAGCCAACTCTACACCTGGGAAACCTCTGACCTGTCATTCTCTCTGTCTGTTCTCTTTTTCTTCTCTCATAATTTCTCTTCTTTCCATCTTTTTTCTCTTTTAATGATATTTTAGGCTTCCCAATGGTGTCAAAAAGCATTGCATAAAATCTCAGCTCCTTTTCAAGGTAAAGTGCTACATTTGTTGTAGTATAATGTATTATGCACTGTGTAATATTTTGTATTGAAGTGTTATGTATTAATATGTCGTATTATGGTGGTAGTATGTAGTAAATTTATGTGTAAATTTGTGTTGCCATTTTTATTTAAGTACTTCTCTCTCCTCTCTCTCTCTCTCTCTCTCTCTCTCTCTGTCTCTCTCTCGGTACTTGGGATCAAACCCAGGGCCTTGTGCATACTAGGCAAGTGCTCTACTGTTGAACCACACCCCTAGCTCCCTATTTTTTTCCAATGTGCCAGTGATGAAATTTCTTAATGTTGGGGCCATAATCTTACTTTTCTTATAAGCTCTGTGAATTTTATGGCATTATTTTTATAATGCAATGATTTACAGAATACATGTATCATATTATAGCAGAACCAACTATATGTTTTGTATGGGGGGTCATAATGAACTTTTTAAAATATAAAAACCAAACAACAAAAACAAAAACAGTATTGTAATGCCTCATTGGTGAAATTTAAACCTAAAGCAGTTTCTGAATCTTTTATCAAGCTTTCCTTGACACTAAGGTTCAAATTTCATCCTAAATTAAGCACAACTCTCTCCTAGATAGGGACAGAAATGAATGAAACAATCTCCCTTTGCTTAAATGTATTCAGTTATAAGATATGTAAATTAAAATGTAAGAATTTATAAATAGGCTTAGTTAATAACGTAGGAGATATTAAAAATCTATATGACTTCTGGTTTCTGGCCCAGCATATAAGAACCTTGAAAACTGCCACTTACCCAACAAGTAAACAGTGAAGCAAATGGAAAACTCTTCTTAGATCCATGAGGAAAATGAGATCACAGGGCACACTGCTGTCCCCTCAAATTGGAAAGCAAGATGATGAATTTAGAGAATTACAATTTACTAGAGCAAAAACCTCTGTGGGAATCAATGTTGCGGGTATCGAAACCTGAACCGTAACTGATGAATTGCTTATATGACTTGGTATGGGCAACTCTGAAAGTTAGAAGCTCCAGGGGGACCCAGTCATAGGGGAACTCCTACCCTTTTTGTTTTACCCTCAGGAGCTTGACCTGTTTCTTACAGTGAATATCTTAGCAAATCTTGTGTTTCCAGCAGGAGGAAGGGAAAAGGCTCTATTTTGAAATATACTAGAACATTCTATTTCTCTTAACAAGTTCTTCCCTCAAGAAATACTATTTACCACAGCTTAACATTCTGGGGTTTCATCAGAGTGTAATTTACCTTAGGAAATGAAATACCCAAGTCCAGCCCACTCCAGCCATACTGTTCCACCTAAGAGAGGGAACTGAAAAGAACTTTTGAAGTTCTCATTCCAGAGCTAAAGACTCACTAAAAAAAAATTTTTTTTTTGCGGTACTGGGGATTGAACCCAGGGGCGTTCTACCTCCGAGCTACACCCCCGGCTCTATTTTTTATACTTTATTTTGAAACCGGGTCTCACAAAGTTGCAGAGGGCCTCACTAAGTAGCTGAGGCTGGCCGTGAACCCAGATCCTCCAGTCTCAGCCTCCCAAGTACTGGGATTACAAGTGTGTGCCACCACGCCCAGCCAGACTCACTAAAATTTTGAAACCTAGTCTAGGATCATGACCACCACATTACTAAAGGCCTATTGACAGTGGTTTCTTTTATCCAGTGCATCATGTCTGTCTATCAAGAAAAAAATGACAAGGCATACAAAAAGGCATAAAACACAGATTGAAGATATAGAGCAAATATAATGAGACTCAGATGGCAGGGATGTTGGAATTATCAGACTAGGAATTTAAACAGTTATGATTAAATGCTAACAGCTTTATTGGATAAAGTAGTCAGTATGCAAGAACAGATTTGATTAATGCAAACAGAAATAGAAATTTTAAGGAAAAACAAAGAAATGCCATAGATAAAAATATTGTAATAAAAATTAAGAATGCCTTTGGAGGGCTTATTAATAAACTAGGTATGGCTGAGGAAAGAATCCTTGAGCTTGAGGACATCTCAATAGAAACCTCCAAAAATTGAAGAGGAAAGAGAAAGAGATGAACAAACAAACAAACAAACAATAGAACAAAATAAACAAGAACTATGGGACAATTACAAAAGTGTAACATACATGTAATGTGAATACCAGAAAGAGAAAAAGGAAAAGAAGAAATATGGAACAATAATGACTGATAATTTTCCCAAATTAATATTAGATAACAAACTGTAGTTACAGGAAACTCAGAGAACACCAAGCAGGATAAATGCCAACTAACCAACCAATCAACAAAAACACTCCACTAGGTCGATCATGTTCAAACTGCAGAAATCCAAAGCTTAAAAATCTTTTTCTGAAAGAAGCTAGAGGGATAAAACACTTTATCTATAGAGGAACAAAGATGAGAATTATATCTGACTTCTCATCAGAATTCATACAAGTTGAAAGAGAGTGTAGTAAAAAAAATTTAGTATTGAGATAAGAACTACAAACCTAGAATTCTATACTTAAAATTATCTTTAAAAGATAAGGAGAAATACAAAATTTCTCAGACAAAAATTAAGGCAATTTTTATCAATAGACCTGCCTTGCAAGAAATATTTAAAACGTTCTTTAGAAAGAAGGAAAATGATATAGGTCAGAAACTCAGATCTACATAATGAAATAAAGCGCATCAGAGAAGGAAAATGTCAAGGTGAAATAAAAATGTTTATTTTTTACCCTTAATTGATATAACAGACAATAGCTTATTCAAAGTAAAAACAGCAATGTATTTCATTATGAATGTATGCTCATGTGTGTGCATGTATGTGTATGTGCATATATATATTTCTTGACTTATGATGTGGTTATGTCCTGATAAACCTATCATAAGTTAAAAATATAGGAAGTTGAAAATACATCTACTACATCTAATCAACCAAACACCATAGTTTAGCAACACAGTGCACCATAGAGTACTGGTTGTTTGCCTTCATGATTGTGTGGCTGACTGGGAGCTGCAGCTTGCTGTCACTGACTGGCATTGTGAGAGAGAATCGTGTTTCATATCAGTAGACCAGGAAAAGAGCAAAATTTAAGTTTGTTTTCTATTGAATGGATATAACTTTTGCATTATTGTACAACTTAAAAATTACTGGCTGAACCATTATAAATCAGGTGCTGTCATATGCTTATATATACTTATGTATAAATCTTTCATATAAGTGAAATGAATGCAGCAATGATAAAAGCAGGGGAAGAGCCAGGCACTGTGCTTTAAAAAAAAAGTTTCCTGGAGCCTGGCATGATGGTGCATGCCTGTAATCTCAGTACTTGGGAGGATGAGACAGGAAGATTGCAGGTTCAAAGCCAGCCTCAGCAACTTAGTGAGACCCTCAGCAACTTAGTGAGACTTTGGTTCAAAATAAAAAGGGCTGTGGGTATAGCTTGGAGGTAGAATGCCCCTGGGTTCAATCCCAGTACATATATAAAAAAAAAAGAAGAAGAGGGGGAGGGAGGAATTAGAATTATTTTGTATTATTTGGTATTATAAGGTACTTATATAACCATAAAGTGATATATGCTATTTGAAAGTGGACTTGGATTAATTATAAATACATATCACAAACTCTGGGGCAAACCTGAAGATAGATAAAAAGAAGAGGAGGAGGAGGAGGCAGAGGACGTGGAGGAGGAGGAGGAGGAAGAAGAGGAGGAAGAGGAGGAGGAGGAGGAGAGATCCTAAGAAAGGAGAAATCATATGAAATGCTCAATTAAAACCACAAAAGGCAGAAAAGTAGTGGAAGACAAAAATAGGAACAAAGAACAAAGCAACAAATAGAAAACTGTAACAAGTATGGTAGTTATTAATCCATTTATACCAATAATCACTTTGAATATCAATGTTCTAAAAGCACCAATTTAAAGATAGAGATTGTCAGAGTATATCAACAAACAAGACCCAACTATGCATAGTTTATAAGAAACCCACTTTAAATATGAAGACATACAAAGATTAAAAGTAAAGGGAAAGACAATATATATCATGTAACACTAATCAAAAGAAACTAGAAGTTATATTAATTTCAAATAGAGCAAACTTTAGAGCAAGGAATGTTATCAGGGATAAAGAAGGACATTACATTATGATGAACAGGTCAATTCTCCAAGAATACATAACAATCTTTAATGTGTATGTGTCTAATAACAAAGCATCGAAAATCCATGAGACAAAAACTGATCGTACTATATGAAATATTAGATGAATCCATTAATCCAGTTGTAGACTTCAACATCTACCTATTAGAAATGGACAGATCCAGTGGGAAGAAAATCAGCAAGTATGGAATTGAACTCAACAACACCATCTATTAATTGGATATAATGGATATCTGTTGACTACTTCATCCAGCAACAGCAGGATATACATTATTCTCAAATTTACATGGAATGTTCACCAAGATAGACCACATTTTGGACCATAAAGCATACCTTGACAAATTCGACATAATAGAAATCATACAATGTCTGTTCTCAGACTACAATGGAATTAAAGTAGAAATCTATAACAGAAAGATAGTTGGAAAATCTCAAAAGACTTGGAGACTAAACAACACACTTCTAAATAACACATGGGTCAAAGGAGAAATGCCAAGAAAAATTTAAAAATATTTTCAAGTAAATAAAAATGAAAACAACTTACCAAAATTTGTAGGAGTCAGGAAAAAGCAGTGCTTAGGAGAAAATTTATAGCATTGAATATCTATATTAGAAAGGAAAATAGATCTAAAATCAATAATTTTCAAACTTAATAAACCAGAAAGAAAAATTTAATCCAAAGTAAGTTGGAGAAACAAGATAAAAAGAGGTAGAGCAGAAATCAATGAAAATGAAAACAGGAAATCAATAGAGAAAATAAATTAAACCAAAACTTTTTTTTTTCAGAAAGGTCAATGAAATTGAAAACCTCTAGCCATCAGAGAGAGAGAGAGAGAGATATTACTGATACCAGAAACAAAGGAGAGAATATCATTACAGATCCCATGGACAGTAAAAAGATAATCAAGAAATATTATGAATAACTGTGCCCACAAATTGGATAACTTAGATGAAAAGGACCAATTCCTTTAAAGATACAATCTGCCAAAACACACATAAGAAAATAGACAATCTGAATATGCTCATATTTCTTTAAAAGATTAAGTCAATAATTAATTAACTGGAACAGAAGTTTCAGGCCCAGATAGGTTCAATAGTGAATTCTACCAAACGCTTAATAAGGAATTGCACCATTCTCCATTATCTATTTTAGAAGATAGAGAGAATACTTCATTTATGTCATAGAATGAACTCATATGAAGTCAGCATTATTGTAATGCTAAAACCAGACAAAGAAAACTTCAGACTAACATCTCTCTTGAACATAGATGCAAAAATCTCCCCTAAAATAGCAAACTGAATCTTACAATATGTAAAAACAAGGATACACCACAATCATATATCTTTATCCCATATATCTAAGTCTGGTCTAACATATGAAAATCAAGTAATCCATTACATCAACAAGATAAAGAAGAAAAATCATATGATCACATCAATAAATGCAGAAAAAGATTTTGACAAAATCCCAAACCCATTCATAATGAAAAACTCTTAGCAAGGGAATAATTAGGATACAAGAGGGACTTTAGATAATTGGAGGAGAAACACCAGTAGAGTGAGGGAGGTGGTCTAGGGGAGGGTTGGAGAGGGGAGAGGAGAATTAATGAAGGAAACACTTCCATTGACATTATGTACATATGTGAGAATACCAATGCCAATCTCAATATCCTGTATGGGGGAGGGGAGAGTGGGGAGGGAGCAGGGGGAAAGCCCACCAGGCGCTGTGTGCATGTATGTCACTATCACTATGAACTACATTATGATGTGAGACTATAATGCACCAATAAAAGTATTTTTAAAAAAAGAGGTAGAGTGTCTCTGGGTTCCATCCCTAGTACCAAAACAAAGCAAAGCAAAACACCCAAACACCTCTTAGCAAACTAGATATTGAGGGGAAACTTTTGTTAGTTGGGGAAGACCATCAATAAAAAACCTACAGCTAATGTCATACTTAGTGGTGGGAAACTAGATGCTTTCCCATTAAGATCAGGAACAAAACAAGGATGTCCCCTCTTGCTGCTCCTTTTCAGCAATGTACTGGAAGTCCCAGCATGCAATAAAGCAAGAAAAGGAAATAAAACACACACTGATGGGGGAGGAAGAAATAATGCTTCATTCCCAGATGTCACAATCACCTAAATCTGAAAATCTGAAAAAGTTCAGAGGCTCCTGGAACTAATATCTGATTATAGCAAGTTTGCAGGACATAAGGTCAATATACAAAGCTAATTGCTTTCCTTCTCAACAAACAAGTGAAATTTGAAATAAAAAACACAATACTACTTATATTAGTACTTCCCCAAATGAAGTAATTAGGTATAAACCTAGCAAAATATGTATGAGAGCTATATGAAGAAAACTGTAAATCTCTGATGAAAATATTAAAAGAAAACTAAACAAATGTAGAGACATCCCATGTTTATGGATAGGAAGACTCGATATTGTCAAGATGTCACTTCTTCCCAATGTGTCCATAAATTCATTGCACGCCCATCATAAACTCAGCAAATTATTTTGTGGATATTAATAAATTTTAGTTTATATGGGGTGGCAAAAACACCTAGAATAGCCAACACGATATCAAAGGGAAAAACAGAGTTGAAGGATTGACAGTACCTACCTTCAAGACTTTCTATAAAGTTACAGTAATAACTCAATCACTATCTGGAGCATGAAAGGGAGGGAAGGGAGAGGGAATAGGGTGGGATTGGAGGGAGGGCTAAATGTGCAATGTGTGCATGTATGATGTTCATACCCTGACATATATCAAAATGTATAATTATAATTTACAATGCACCAATAAAGGAACATAAAAAGTTAAAAAAAAGTTACAGTAATCAAGACAGTGTGGTATTGATGAAAGAATAGACAAATAGATCAATGGAACAGAATAGAAAGCCTAGACATAGATCCACATAAATAAGTCAAGTGATATTTGACAAAGGGGCAAAAGCAATACAGTGAAGAAAAGATAGTTTTTAAAAACAAACTGTGCTAGAGCAACTGGATATCCATATGCAAAAAAATGTATGTAGACACAAACCTTATGCCCTTCACAAAAATCAACTCAGAATGGATCATAGACCTAAAGGTAAAATATTTAGAGCTAAAAAGAAATGAGCTATTGAAGCTATGAAAGGGCATAGAGGAAAATTATGAAAAATATAAGTGAAAGAAACCAATATAGAAAGACTACTAATTGATTCCAACTATGTACTGTATGACTCCAGCTATGTATATTCTTTTTTTTTTTTTGCGGTACCGGGGATTGAACGCAGGGGCGTTCTACCTCCACGCTACACCCCCAGCCCTATTTTTTATACTTTATTTTGAAACCATATCTCACGAAGTTGCGGAGGGCCTCACTAAGTAGAGAGAAAGAGAAAGAGAGAGAGAGAGAGAGAGAGAGAGAGAGAGAGCGAGCTGAGGCTGGCCGCGAACCCGGATCCTCCAGTCTCCGCCTCCCAAAGTACTGGGATTACAAGCGTGCGTCACCACGCCTGGCTCCAACTATGTATATTCTGGAAAAGTAAGAACTACAGAGACAGTAATGAGATCAGTGGTTTATAGGGGTGGGAAGAGGAAGAGATGGATATACAGAGCACAGAAGGCTTTTAGGACAGTAAACCTACTCTATATGAAACTACAATGGTGGATATATGCCATTCTACATTTTTCTAGAACTAGAAAATGTGCAAGAGTGAACTCTAATGTAAGGTATGGCCTTTGAGTAATAATGATGTATCAGTGAAGGTTCATGGATTGTAATAAATGCACCACTCTGGTGGGGGTATTGGTAATGGGAGAGGCTATGTATGTGTGGGGACATATATATGAGAACTCTCTATACCATCCTCTCAATTTTACTGTAAACCTAAAACTGCACTAAAAAATAAAGTCTATTAAAAATACATGAAATATCTGAAGTTGAATAATATAACTCTACCCATAAGGACACACACATACTTAAAAATCCTAAAGGTAGCATGAGTTTTTATTACTGGATCCATTAAAAATATGATTAATACAATGCTCCCATTATTTTTTTTAAGCAACAATTTTATTTGACTACTTTCTGGGAACATTATGAAGGGTACTTTACCCCCATCTGCTGGAAGTTTTCAGCAATTACAAGTTACCTTGTTCCTTTTTCTCTTGAAGCATTTAACATCTTGAAAATGTATGGAATTTTAAAAGGAAAGAAAGAAAGGAAAAAGAAGTGTGGGAAAAACTTGTCTTCCTATCCTAAATTATATTTTCAATACTTCAACATATCCTACCATACCAGTTAAATAAATATTTAAAAATGTCAAAAATACCAATCAACCTCAAAACAGATTATTGGCTAACATGAGTATCCCATTCCCAGTTTAGGCTAGAAATCAGTACAAATGAATACTATTGTATAAATATGAGTTGAACGGGAGAGTGGGCCACTTTGGAACTTTAGTAAAGTTATCCTTCTCAAATCCTCATATCTTCCGAGTGTCCTCAAAGTTAGGTCCACCAGTTTCTTGCACATTCCCTATTCCTAGAAATTTATGAGGTAGTTCTATCTTCTCTCCTGCATTTTGGAATTCATATTTGGAATCCATGAATCAGATCCACATTATTTCCCCTAGTTTTTGAGTAGTTTACTGAGGATGATACCAATAGCTAACATTTATTAAAAATGGTCACTATGTGTCAGGGATAGAGTAATATATGAGCATCTGGGGAACGGACAGTTGTCTCTGTTTAGAGTAGAGCTGGAGTGACCTTCCCAGTGTCAAAACTTAGGAAGTGAAGGAGCAGGCTTGATCAAATCATTTGGCCCTTAGACATTTCCCCCCTAATTTTCTCATTAAATGCAAAGGATACATTTTATGTTGTGATAACACAAGTTCATCAAAAATGACAACATTTAGTAAGAACCTAAAATATGTCAGGCACCCTCCTGGGGCTCTAGGGGAACAAAAATAAATCAAACGTAGTTTTAGGCCAAGAATCTTCATATCCTAGTGGTGGATAAAGAAATAAAGGACCAAAAGGAGAAGCAAAACCAAGACCAAATGTGGCTCGTTCTGTGGTAGAAGAATGTAAGGGGTGTGGTGGGAGCAAAGGGGGAGATGGTCTCACCTGGATTAGTGCAGGCAGGGCTTCCCAGGAGAGATGATGCATGAACCCTGCCCAAGGGATTCCTAGGCAGGGAAGTCATTCCAAACTGAGGAGACAGCTTGTGTGAGGGGCTGGCTGGTGGGTGTTGGGCACAGTTTGTAATAGAGCAATGTGATTAGAGTGAAGGTTAACTTTGCATAGTCAGAGATGGGGTCGAGCAGGGGAGAGGCACCAGATTACCAAGTGCCACGGACAATCAGTCATGTTATATTTCTTATAGAATTGTGCTTGGAGTTATTTGCATTTTGTATTTCCTTTGAATGGTGGCACTGTATATTTAGGTGACATTTTACATCATACTTACTCAGAGTGAATAGATTAGAAGTTGTATTTGGCTGCAAGGGACAGAAAGATGAGCCTGCACTGTGGTTGTGCCATTGCACCGGTCAATAAGCACGCCATTCTTGCTCCCAGTATAGTCTCTGTAAAGCCACCCCTAGAGTTGTGCAGGGTGTAACACATTTGGTTGTAGGTTGTGTGCAGGCAGCTTCACAATGCCATCAAGCACCTTGACTTCTGTCTTTTCCCAAATTTCTTCAGCATGTCTTTTAGTCAGTACTCATGTGATAGCTGCTGCCCCTCCAGGCATCATGTCTGCATTCTGGACAGGCAAGGGCAGGATGTCTGCTGGATAAGCCACAAAAGCAAGTCTCTATCACTCTCTGAGGATAGATAATCTGGGAGTAGAACAAACCCAGTTTTTTTCAGGAAACTATTACCATGGCAACCCATCAACTGGCCACAGTTAATATATTTTTTGGAAGCTTAACTTACTCCCAGAAAAGAAGACTAGAACACAAGATGTGTTTATTATCAGTGAGACAATAGCTGTTCTAGAAGGCCACAGAGGAGATACCCATCTTACATTTGATGGGCTAGACAATGGCACATGATTGCCCAGGCTGTAATTGAGCCTCAGAAACTGGGTTTTCACTCCAGTCATGCTGCCCTGCACAGTATCAGACCTGTGAGCTTGAAGAAGAGGAAGAGAATATTGTGTAGAATCTAGAAGGGTCTACAGCACACAGTATCGAGGCACAGACATTTTTGTTTCTTCAAACATTATTTTGAAAGCATTTTCATATTTATATTTTCAGGCAAAAGTTATGTATGTATTACAAATCTCTTTGCTTTTACCCTTGATGTTAAATATACTATTCCTCTTGTACATATATTTCATCTTTGTTTTTTTCTTGTAGATAAGGCATTTCTGTCTCTAGCTTTGGATATTGCAGAACCAACTATACTTAATGCCACCAACACCAGCCTCACCATTGAGTTACCTCTGGCCAAGACGAACCTCACGTGGTACAGCATCACCAGCCCTACCCCGACATACCTGGTCTATTATACCGAAGTAAATGGCAGGAAAAACAGTTCTTACCAGAAATACAGACTGCTGGTAAGATCAGAGCTAGTGGCTTTTGTCTTCTTGCAAGATGCCCTTTTTTTAAATTTGAAATTAGCCACAGTGAAGCATTTCCCATATGTTCTGAGATATACTACTATATATCTTCTTGTAGCTGATAATTCATCAAAACATCTTGTGTTCTAGTCTTCTTGTCTGGGAGTAAGTTAAGCTTCCAAAAAATATATTAACTGTGGCCAGTTGATGGGTTGCCATGGTAATAGTTTCCTGAAAAAACTGGGTTTGTTCTACTCCCAGATTATCCTCTGAGAGTGATAGAGACTTGCTTTTGTAGCTTATCCAGCAGATTGAAGATTGAGGAGTAAGAAATGAATTGGATAGAAAGAACATTGCTATATACTTCTTTTTCATAGCACTTATCTAATATAAAATAGTATATCATATTTATGTTTGTATTTTCTATATGTTGTGAAATGAACTGCTATGCAGGGGCTATGTCTGTTTTTTTTATTGTCACTGTATCCCTAGCAATTGTATCAGAGTAGGTATTATGTAGGTATTCTCTAGATATTTTTTTGAATGTCACTTTTTATTTCAACACTGATATTAGTGTTTCACTTATCCTGGTGATGGAATTATATATATATATATATATATATACATATATATATATATTATATGTATACACACACATATATATGTATGTATATCTCCAATATTTTGCTTTGTGCTTGACTATATTTAACCAATTCATGAGATGATATTGACTATCACCTATTGGAATTAAACACTACCATATGCTTTGCCATAAATATACATGATTCTTTGTTATTACCTTTATTTTATGTTTTATTTTTTCTTTATACTTTCTAAGGGGGGTTGTTTTGGAGACAGGTTAGATCATTTGGCTGACTAAGATTGAGCTTTGGACATTTCTGTTGTTAGAACCAGACTGTCTTACTGTTTTCACATTGACTATGATGGTTTAAGGCATTGGTTCTCAACCTTGCTTCCCCCCACATGATTTATTTCATCAGAATATCTGGGCGTGGGACCCCAGCACAGTATTTTCTTAAAATTTCCTTGATGATTCCAAAGCATAACCAAAGTTGAGAATCATTGGTCTAAGGAATGTCTTTTTACTCTTTAACTTGGTTTCTAGGAATGACTAGATAATATTGTTTAATCTTTTATTGTGTGCACTTATGTGTTGCAACCTTACAATACTATCTTGCTGAATTTCTAATGTAATGCCAATGGAATAGTAAGCTTCTCATGTGAAATTAGTTGTTTCACAAAATCGACTGAGGACTGCCAATCATTCAGCACTTATTCATGAAGATGGTATTTATTCCGAAGAACTCAGGTCTGGATAGATTAGGATGGTAGCATTATCATTAACTATCCAGGTTTTTAAAATTAATCAACTTTTTGAGTCTTTAAACCTTTTACTTTGGTTAAATAATTTATACTAACTTTATGAAATATAAGACTCAGATATTGATTTTCAAAAATTAATTTTAGGAGTCTCAGGAGAGTATAGTGATTCTTGAAGATTTACAACCATTTTCAACATATATGATACAGACAGCTGTAAAGAATTGTTATTCAGATCCTTCAGAAAATTTACCTATGGGAAAAGAGACTTGGGGAAAAACTAAAAGTGGAGGTGAGTTATGGGCTGGTGTGGGCTCCCAGAGTAGAATTTTGTAATATATGTGATATATATGTCTATATTTGATTTTCTGTATCTGGATGCTAAGTAATAATAATTGTGTGAACATTTTAAAGTTTAAGAAGGAAAATTAGTTTGTAGAAAGATGTTTTGATGACTTGACCCTTACTCTAACCACTGAAGATGATGAATAATATCCCATCAAGATGGAAAGGAGGTAGGAAGTGAAACCTCAAGAGTTTGACCAAGACGCATGTTCTTTGGTCTCACCACACAGTGTCGCTCTCTTCCCATATACTCACAGATCTCTGCACTTCAGAGACAGGAGAACATGCCTTTCTCTATAGGTATTACAGAGACCACTGAGATTCAAAGTAATATAACATTGCTGTCTTAAATAAAATAGGTCTAGAAACTAAAAGATGTAATAAAGTGGCGATTATTCCTTTCAGATGTTTCTGATGACATTCACAGAACTCACCCAAACTGGACAAGTCATGATTGACTGTGTCCTTGAGCTGGAGTCAGACCGATGTGGTCATTAGGCAGAAATAGACGAGAGCCTTTCAGGCGGCCTACTAACTTACCATTATGTAAGAGGCGGTCTTTCCTTCTGGATGTGTGTTGTTCATTCCACTCACATGATAGGACTGTTCTACAGCCAAGGCTCCCTCACTTCTTTCCACCTTTTCATGCTGTTGCAACGTCCCTTATCCTTCATTGCTATTTGTTTCAGTGCCAGAGGCAGTTTGGCTCATTAACTCAACTGTGCTGTCAGACACCAGCCTCCTTGTATCCTGGAAAGAAACTCACAAGCCAAATGGACCTAAAGGGTCAGTCCGCTATCAGCTGGCAGTCTCACATCTGGCCCTAATTCCTGAGACTCCTCTAAGACAAAGTGAATTTCCAAATGCAAGGCTCACGCTCCTTGTCACTGCACTGTCTGGTGGACAACTATACGTGCTAAAGGTACAGAGTGTATTGGGCAGTTTTTATTTGCCTTTCTCAAGCACGAGGTCCTAAAAAAGTTAAGCAACTGCTCTTTTTTACACAAAGGTTCTGGCCTGCCATTCTGAGGAAATGTGGTGTGCTGAGAGCTATCCTGTCACTGTCCAAATGTTTGACACACCAGGGAAACCTTATGCTTTGGTTCCAGAGAACACTAGTTTGCAGTTAGACTGGAACGCTCCATCTAATGTCAACCTCATCAGATTTTGGTTTGAACTCCAGAAGGTAGACTTTTTATGTAAATCTTTATGTAAATATTGTAGGGATACACTGAGAATAGATGATTAAGTTTTAGTAATTGCTACTTGTTGTTTTAACTGTTAAATATTTGTGTGTATGTTTGCAATTATATGGGGCTATGTATATGTACACATTTGTAAAGATTGGTTAAGAATGACTTAACCAATAACTTAAAAGCAAATCAGTATAGTCATGGCCTCACTATTTCTTTAAATATTATTTCTTCACTATTTATTTATTTATTTATTTATTTATTTATTTATTTTGCGGTACCGGGGATTGAACGCAGGGGCGTTCTACCTCCGCGCTACGCCCCCGGCCCTATTTTTTATAATTTACTTTGAAACCGGGTCTCACGAAGTTGTGGAGGGCCTCACTAAGTAGAGAGAGAGAGAGAGAGAGAGAGAGAGCTGAGGCTGGCCGCGAACTTGGATCCTCCGGTCACCGCCTCCCAAAGTACTGGGATTACAAGCGTGCGCCACCACGCCCGGCTCTCTTCACTATTTATGATATAGAATAAATTGGAAATCTTTTTCACATGTTTAGAGTAGTCCCTTCTATAAATCCACAATATATTTGTCAACATTCATTGATTCAGGTTTGGCATGTAGAAACAATAAGTTATCTAGGCTAATTTCTAATGGAAAGATTTCCCAGAGATTAATTTGATCTTAAAAGCTCCTTATAAAAGGGTGTAAGCTAAAGTTTACTAATTTCATAATTTTTTTTTTGCGGAACTGGGCATTGAACCTGGGGCATTCTACCTCCAAGCTACACCCCCAGCCCTATTTTTTTATTCTTTATTTTGAAACAGGGTCTCACTAAGTTGCGGAGGGCCTCACTAAGTAGCTGAGGCTGGCCGCGAACCCGGATCCTCCAGTCTCAGCCTCCCAAGTACTGGGATTACAAGCGTGTGCCACCACACCTGGCTAATTTCATAATATTTTACTTAGTTTGGATGTTATCAGCAAGGTTATCTGGCTTAACATGCATGACAATTTGATGTTTTCTATGAAAGAAATGAACAAACAAAACCCCCCAAACTTTAAAAATGTCTTTTCATCCATTCTGAGGTTGTGCAGCAACAGAAGAGAAGTAAAATATAAAACTAGTTTAGATAGCTTATTGTTTCTATGTACCAAACCTGAATCAATGAATGTTGTCAAATGAATTTCAGTGTTGGTTTGAAAACATTAAATTGCTCTTTATCCAAAACTGTTCATGCTTTAACCAATGCCAGAATGCCTACTGAACTTTAAGGCATCAATTAATATGATTGATTCATTGCTAAGGAAAGTTCACTTCAACTTTTATAGTGATACCCTGAAATAGATTAATAAATTTTTATAATTGCTGTTTGTCATTTTCACTATTATATATTTGTGCATATGTTTGCATATATATGGATTATGTATATGTATACATTTTAAAGATAGATTAAGAATGTCTTATTCAATAGTAACTTAAAAGCAAATCACTATAGCCATGGCCTCACTATTTCTTGAAAAATGAAGTTGTTCCCCAGGCTGTTTTTAAAATTTGCTATATAAAATATTTTTATGGTCTTGTGCTTCATAGATAAAACTATGAAAATGATGGAACAACTCTGAATGTTGAGTTAATAAAATCAAAGGCCATAGTTTAATTGGATTTTTTCCACTGAGCATGTTTCTGATGATTTGTTGTCTATTTAAGAAATGGTGACCTTATAAAAATTCAGTTAAGTTGGAGAAAATGGAGGATTGCCCTTTTTTTTGGACATCTATTTGAGTAAGCTTAATGAAGTTCAGTCTAAAGTCAAGGGGAGGGATGCGAAGTTCATTTTCTAGATCAAAGAAATGAAATGGGAAAGGACTTTAGGGATGTTGATGCTCAAGCTTCTCACTTTACTTATGAGACCACGGAGACCCAGACAGATGCATAAGCCAGATAGCACCAGCCAGGCCTGGAAGAGCTCCCAGGCTGCCCCATCCCTACCGCAGTGCCACCTGCATGTTGTCCATGGAGGCAGCATGAGTCACTAAGTCACCTGTCCACTCCTCAAAGTCTGGGAGGAAGACAGCAGACAGGGACCTCTGGGTCCAGTCCGTGTGACTTCCATGCAATGCTTTTGCTTATACACTTCTTCTGTCTTCACACTTGCTCAACACAGATTCCTCACAGACCATTTAGAAAATCATGAAGCTTGAAAATGCGAGACATAGTCATTTTTATATGTGCAACCATCTCCAGGGCAGCTATTAACTGACGAGCACAGTGGAAGGCTGTGCCTCTGAGAGGGCGGAGTGACCTCTAGTTATAGAAAGCTCTGCCTCTTTTGAGCAACTTGAAACTAACTCATAATGACAGGCCAGCTGGGAGCGATACCACTATACTCAAACCCTGAGGAGGATAGGTGTCTTTTTGATATCTACTAGGAAGGAAAGAGGAAGAACATGATAAATGATGTCTCTGTCTTTTCTGTCCCAATTCCCTTGTCTGAAAAATGAAGAAATTAGAACATAAGGCTAATTTTCTACCTAGGTCTTGAATTGCAGATTTTTTTAAATCACAAAAGTGTGCAAAAGAGCTAGGTGTGATAGTGCATGCTTGTAATCCCAGTACTTGGGAGGCTGAGACGGGATCACAGGTTTGAGGGTCAGCCTCAGCAACTTAGTGAGACTCTTAGCAACTTGGTGAGACCCTGTTTCAAAATAAAATAATAAAGGACTGGAGGTGTAGCTTGGAGGTAGAATGCACCTGGGTTAAATCCATAGTACACAACACACACACACACACACACACACACACACACACACACACACACATACACACACACACCAGAGTGCAGAAGAAAAACACATTCAATTTAAGACTGAGGAGAAACAAGTAACTTTGCTTTGGTAAAATTTTTCATGGAAGTCCAATAAAATTGTGTTTTTCTCAGCTGTCCAGGCAAATTTCTACCAGAATCCCAAATTTCTGGAGTTTCAGTCTCTGAAACATCATAGTTCACACTCTCTCAAACACTGCCCAGATAAATTGGAAACCCCTGTGGGATAGCCTTCACCTCTGCACGTGTTGGTCTCTGACAAATGGAGGGTCCTGCCTCCCTTGTGTTTTTCTGGGATAGTCCAAAGAACCTCTCTGAGTTGAGGACCTGCCCATAACATTCACTGTGTAGTAAGACCAACACTCTTATTATTTTCCAGAAAGTGTCCTCAGCAAACATCTCTCCTACATTTCAGGAACTGTGATAATTTCTGGATCATGTGGAATGTTGGGTCACTTACCCTAGTTGTTTAAGGTAATGTCTACACCAGATCATTAAGGAAACAGCACCAAAAAGGGCTAAAATTTTTTAGCTAGGCTGTGTGTGATGGTGCACGCCTGAAATCCTAGTACTTGGGAGGCTGAGACAGGAGGATCACAGGTTCCAGGAGAGCCTTAGCAAGTAGTGAGACGCTCATCAACCTAGTGGGACCCTGTTTCAAAAATAAATTAAAAAATATAGGGCTGGGGTTGTACCTCGGAGGTAGAATGCCCCTGGGTTCAATCCCCAGTACCACACACACAGAAAAGCTAGGAATTAATCTCTCTCTCTCTCTCTCTCACACACACACACACACACACACACACTTCAGAGTAAATATTGCAGATTTGATGCACCTGTTTCATTAAGCCATATGTCGCAGTGGAATTGATATATTTATGAGTTTACTGCAGGCAATACCCCTAACATCAGCACTTCTATTTGTGCGTGAGGGTGGTGTTGGTGGGGGTGGTACTGGGGATTGCATCCAGGGGCATTTTACCTCTGAGCTACAGCCAGCCTTACTTTATTCATTTTATTTTATTTTATTTTATTTTATTTTTTGTGGTACTGGGGATTGAACCCAGGGACATTCTACCTTCGAGCTACACCCAGCTCTATTTATTTTATTTTATTTTATTTTTGTGGTACTGGGGATTGAACCCAGGGGCATTCTACCTCCAAGCTACACCCCTAGCCCTATTTTTGTTTTTTATTTTGAAACAGGGTCTCACTAAGTTGTGGAGGCTGGCCGTGAACCTGCAATCCTCCTTTCTCAGCCCCCCAAGTGCTGGGATTGCAAGCATGTGCCACCACGCATGGCCCCTATTTTATTTGTTATTTTGAAACAGGGTCTCACTAAATTGCAGAGGGCCTCCCTAAGTTGCTGAGGCTGGCTTCAAACCTGCTACTTCCTGTCTCAGCCTCCCAAGTACTGAGATTACAGGTGTACAAGCACTCCTAATTTTTTACTTTTCATTTTGTTTCTTTTTCCCCCTTTCTTTTTGTAGAATAATGGTCTGCTTCCTGAAGGTGCACTAGAGAACATTTCTAACTTAATAGAAAATTAATACAAAGTGTCTACTACTGAAATGACTGACCTTGTGAGGGTTACATGAAAAGGAGACGCAAACTAAAGTTTATTTATGGAAACTGACCTTCATAGGATAATCTACTAGGGAAAATACACCAAGAACCCTTGACAATATGTTGTATCCTTGGTCTTTACCTATTTGGATAAGTGAAAAAAGTCACCACTTTCAAATAATGATTTTTAAAAATATGCTTTTATTGGTGCATTATAGTCTCACATCATACTGTAAATCATGTTGAGAGTGACATACATGCACACAGCATTTGGTGCCCTCCCAGCCTCCCCATCTCCCTCCTTCCCAATACAGAGTGCTGAGATTGACGTTGGTATTTTCACATATGTACACATAGTTGATGGTAGTAATTCCATTAATGAACCTCACTCTTCAAAGAATGACTTTAAGGATTCAAATACACAGTTTTTAAAAAAGCAGTATCACAAAGAAGTTTCAGATATAACTATATATATAACTATATAACTATATGTATAACTATATATAACTATATATAACTAGAGACCCAATATCTAGAGTAGTATGAGAGCCAGGTTTTCTCTATTTCCCTTTAACCTTGCTACTTAGCAGCTGTGAAGATGGTGGGCAACACTTCCCTTCTTTTAGGGATCCAGACTTCCTATGTCTACATATAGAGACAGGAATAAAAAGAATGCTGGTCCCATGTGTGAAGAGGGTTATTAGGAGGAAAAGCCTAAATGTTTGGGTTGGTAAGTTGCTTTGGACTACTTTAAAAATAAAAATATGTAAAAATAGTATTTTCAAATGAACCAATCCCGAGAATTGAAGTTATCATGATTTTGCTCATCATTGTTCCTCAGCTGTGAATTTGCATTCTTAGCTATCTGATTTAATTTAGGTTTCAACTTTTAGGGATGCTAGGAAGTGACAGCTCTGAATCTTCCCCATGATAAATAGTCTTAGGAGAAGCCGCACCTTGGGCTTCTCCTAAGAACTGTCATTCACGTCAGTTATGACTTGTCATGAAAAATAAAGTGGTTATAGGTGGTGAGGATAATGTTTGGGATCAGACATTTATAAAGAAGCTCTTATTCTGTAATAGAAAGTAAACTTTGAGTTTTAATTACTTGCTATAGACTTGAAAAATCTCTATGTTTAAGATTTTGTGAAAGGAACAAAAATGTTAGTTGGGACTTCTTTTTCTAGTGGAGGTACAATGAGTTTTATCATGCCGAAGCTTCATGCAGCCAAGGTCCTGCTTACGTCTGCAACATTACAGATCTTCAACCTTACATGTCCTATAATGTCCGCGTAGTGGTGGTTTATATGACAGGAGCGAATAGCAGCTCACTTCCAGAAAGCTTCAAGACAACAGGTGAGTGGTAATATACTCAGCACTCAGAAAGCCTAAATGTGTCTCTCAAATGTTTTCTCATCTCTTGTTTCGCCAATCTTAGAGGTTGAATCTTTCCTTAAAAAGGAGTAAGTCACTATTTATAGAGTCTAAGTGAAGAAATTGAAGAGTCAGGAGTCTTTATGGGCACTGACAAGCTAATAACTGGCCTGCTCTTGCAGGATCCTGAATTGGGCAAAATTCTTTCTCCTTTTCATATTCTGATTTCCTGTTCAGTTATGATATTTTGAGGTAAGAATTAAACTTCAAAAGGGTAACTAAGTGTTCAACAAATACCTGTTAAATGGCTTCTATATTCCAGAGGCTAAAAGTGAGAACTATAAAAAGCCTATTAAATTAATTAGTATTCTGAAAGATATACTATAGCTCCAAGTTGATCCCTGTAAGAGTAGTGAAAAAATGTTCCAGGACTTATGGTAGTTTTCTTTATTTGCATTTATCACTTGTCAAGCTGAAGCACACTGTTAATCCTATCACTAATCCATCTAATCCATCACTAATAAGAATTTCAGATACTCCTTTAGAAATATCTGCTTATATCAGAATATTTCTGAACATTTTCTTAATGTATTTATTTTTCCTCAGTATATTCTGTAGAAAGATATCAATGAAGAATGTTTTATACTTCTAACGTATCAATCAGTGCTTTCTTTTTTCCCCCCAAAAGCTGGAGTCCCAAGTAAACCAGGCATTCCTAAATTATTAGAAGGGAGTAAAGATTCAATACAGTGGGAAAAAGCAGAAGATAATGGAAGTAGACTTATGTACTATATCCTTGAGATCAGGTAAGTCTGTTTGCAAAGGTGCTTTATAACCTGCAAAGAGCTAAGCAGTTAGTTATAAGGTGATCAAAAGTAATATTTATGAAAGTGTATTTACATATAAACACAAAGGATCTTTAGTTTAAGGACCTTGCATGCACCATTATATCTTTTGCTCAATTCCTAGAGGTCAGCCATAACACTTTAATTATAAGGCACATCAAGTCATTCCCAGAAATCTCAAACTGCTCATTAAAACTTTAGAGAAATCAGTCATAGGCTCATGCAGCCAATGTTTACTTAATATCTCTTCTGTTTAGGAAGCTGAGCTGATGTCTGATGTTAGATGGTGGTATGCATGTAACTTTTTGATAATTTGTTTTTAGCAAGAATGAATATTCTTTGTGAGAACTGGCAGTGAGCTAGGTATTTTTCAGAATGTAAAATTAGAGGAAGGGCTGAGATGGTCTGAGGTGTATAGGTGACACAGGCTGCTGTATCTGTTGTGAACACTTGAGTTTGCAGTGTGCTCCCAGGGTCTGCAAATGTGGTGTTCGTGGAAACCAGCAGCTGATGTGCACATGAAATCTCAGACCCGGCCAGTGTGGGGAGCTCAGTGAACCATAACTGGCTCAGAGGGACTGGTTTCATGCCAGCTTGCAGGGAGAATTCCAAATTCCTAAGACACTCCCCTCACGGGACTATGAAACCATCTTTTAAGAAGTTCCAAGGACAAACGTCACTTCCATAATTATAGTCCTGGCGTCTTGAGCTTTAGATCTATTTTTGCTTCATCTTGCTCTGGCATTCTCATAACCTTAAAAAAAATTTCCTGCTCATGCTAGAGAATTCCCTTGGCCATATTCCCAATTGAAATCTTCATGAAATTTCTGTTGCTATTTTTCATGCACAGTGAAATGTATTCTGACCTGCACAACTATCTTGCTGGCCTGTGACTGTAACGGCACTCAACAACCCAGCTGCACCAGGTTCTTGCCAGGAACCCTTTAGTGTGTTCCCCTCAGTAATACTTTAAGTGCACGATTTCATCTAAATCGTTTGTATACTCCTCGGCCTGGGTCTCCATTATTGACACATGGTCTGTGGGATGACAGAATGAATTGTAACTTCAGTATCTGCGTTAGCTCTTTAGTCAGGACACTCTAGTTAGACGCAGTGTAGTTGCTGATGGCAAAGTGATGGTGCGAAGTGTGTGACCTTGTGTCCTGAACAGGCTTTATCAGTTTCCTGAAACTACTGTAGCAAAGTACCACCAACTGGGTGGCTTAAAAGAACTGAAATTTGCTCTGACAGTTCTGGAGGTTAGAGGTCTGAAATCAAGATGTCAGAGGACCATGCTGCCCCTGAAACTTTGAGGGAAGACTTTTTCCTCGCCTCTTTTTAGCTTCTTGTAGTTGGCAGAAGTCCTTGGTATTTCTCGGCTTGTAGATGTATCACTCTAATCTCTGCCTCCATCATCACATGGCATTTTCCCTGTGTGCTTCTGTGTCCCAGTTTCCCTCTTCTTACAAGGGCACTGGGCATTGAATAAGGGTCTAGCCTAATCTAGTATGATCTCATCTTGACTTACATCTTATCTTGATCTGCCGAGACTATTTCCAAACAAGGTCAAATTCACAGGTTCTGGGTGGGCATGGGTTTGGGGGGAATATGATTCAATCCAGTACACAGACCATGTTCAAATCCTCGCTCATTTTCTTTTTCTGGACTTGTTTCTTCATCTGTGAAATAGGGATGATGATATCACCCTCTTTAGGCTGTTGTGAAGACTCAGCGAAATGAAACAACACATAGAAAGCACCAGTATGGTGTGCTGTAAATAGAAGGTGCTCACCTATGTCAGAATACTTTGTTGTCAATATGGTGTGTTGTAAACAGAAGATAGCCAACCAATGTCTTCATTGGCCAATAGCTGTGCACGCCACTACATAAACTTATAGGGGCCTTTTTCTTTTAAATTAGAGTTGTTTGATTAAACAAAGAAATTGCCAATGTTTAATCTGATACTTCACAAAATGGATAAAAGAACTATATCATAATGTTTTACTCAGGATGGTCCCAAGGACACATCACTCCTGGGAACAATTGTGACCAACCTCAGTGCCCTGACACTCCCGATGTCTTTGCTGGTTACCTGTGCTTCCTGAGTTCAGCTCTCAGCACCCTGTTGCTCTTTCAGAACAACTGCTCAGTTAGCAGCAGCAGAATTAGCTTCTGCTCCAGACCCCTGAGCTCACAGTGCTTGGCTGTGATCTGAAAAGTTTCAAACCTGAAATGTTCCTCATTGTCAGAGAAGATATAATTGTAAGACCTTGAGCTTGCCTTCAGTGATTCCACTAAAAGCCATTCTATTTTCATCTTTCGAACCCAGCTCTTGTGTTCTTTGCATGTTTCATATGAAGAACAGTGTAGACTGACTTTGAAGTAGTGTAGATGAATCCAAAAGGAATCCAGGAACTTTAGAATCTCAGATATAATGATAACTTGGGTGGCTGAACCTTCCTTATCAATTTTATATTGCACACTTTAGCCAGATACTGCGTAAGTGATCTAAAATTACATGAGACTGAAAATCAAGAAAAACGGAAGCTCTCCAGTTAAAAAGTATGAAATAATTGTCTCATGTGTTTGGAGTGTTGAACAAATTTTATATGTTCTAAATAGTAAGAAAAGGATTGTGAGCTTTCTCTTGGCCACTGGTTATTCATTGCTTTCTGATGGGCTGCATTGGGTGGCTCATGCATCATGAGGATGACTTTATAAGCTACGCTGTGTTCTGCAGCGAAATTATGTGGGAGGAATGAGATCGAGGGTAAAGTGTGGGCTAAGAGATTCCCTGGAGTTCTCCATTAAAATGACATTTGAGCAGCTAGAAATAACATATATAGTGACATGTATATTTTTTGTATTTACTATTTTACTATTTCTTTTGCAGAAAGGGTGCTTCAAATGATTCACAGAACCAGAATTTAAGCTGGAAGATGGTATTTAATGGGTCCTGTGGTAGCATTTGCACATGGAAGTCCCAAAACCTGAGAGGAACATTTCAGTTCAGAGTGGTAGCTACAAATAGTCTTGGATTTGGTGAATACAGTGGGATCAGTGATAATATTATACTAGCTGGAGGTATGTTACCACATCTATCCACATGCTATCTTACTACAGAAAGGTTCAGTGACAAAGAGGTGCATCTTTAACATTAGTAACAGATATGGTGATTATCGAGGTTATTATCCAAACTCTTGAACTATTCAGTTCACTTGATACAGTCTTCCTAAAATACCATTATTGACATGTCATTTTTCTCCTCAGTAATAATTAGCTACTTCTTAATGCCTACCACACCAATTGCATGCTCCTAAATAGGCTTCTGAGGCTTCCACAGTCTGGTCTTTAACTATTCAGCCTTATCATTCTGTTCCTGGTGCTCACATCTTATACACAACAGGTGGAGAGCCACTTTTTGTTTCTTCCCTAATATCTACATCTTGCACTGTGTATTTTATTTTGGTTTGCATTAACATCCTGATCATACAGACTGGAAGTATCTGTGCCCTATTTGATTTTTCTCTCTGTGTGGCCACCAAGTTCTATTGATTTCACCATCTGGATTTCTCTCTGATGAGCTCCCATCTTCCCATTTCTGTGTTGGTTTTCCTAATCTATGGTATCCTTTCCTTCCTGGGCTCTTGTCTTAGTGGCCCTGCTGACAGTTAATCTAGCTGAAGCACAGTCTGCTTCACTCTAACCCCCTTTGTTACCTGCCTTCAGAATCAACTGCAAATTTCCATGTGGCTTGTAAAGCCTTCCATGACTTGTTTTCCAATTTTAGTTCATCTTTCCCAATATTCATCCCTGTGCTGTTGCCATATTAGTCTGGTGAAAAGCTTTTTGTCATGAGGTCTTTGGCCTTGTGTTTCTTTCAGCTTAGAAGCAGGGCACCACTCCCTACAATTTTCCCATTACCTGGAATTTCTTTTCCTTAATTTTCTGCCAACTGAAATTCTTTTCATCCTTGAAGACCTATCTCCCAACTTAAATGAATCCATCATGACGCTTAACTAATGCTGCTTAGGCAAAATCAATGATTGCATTTTGCATATACTTTTCATATAAAACTTCCATCATTCTTATTAGAATGATAGTTGTCTGCATGAGAGCTTAGCAAACATATTCTGAAAGAACCAATGAGTTAATGTTTTTGACTTTTCAGGCTATATCTGCTTTCTGTAGCATATTCTTTTTAAATTAATACTTAAAAATATAAAAACCATTATTAAATCATGAAAGGTTATAGAATCAGGCTGCAGACAGATTGGCTCACAGGCCATGGTGTGCCAAACTGCAGTCTATGTGTATATCTCCTCTATGCAACTGAAACTACCTAAGAGAAGGTACCACATGTTCATGTTTGTCGCCTCAGTTTAATATTTATGGAATTAAATATGTATGAAGATATTATAAAAATAATAATCCCAACTTATATAAAGACTGAGACATTTTGTTCCAAATTCATTAAAAAGGTTGTACATGTAGTGGGTGCAGTGGCATGCCTGTAATTCCAGTACTTGGGGGGCTGAAACAGGAGACTTGTGGGTTTGAGGCCAGCCTAGCAATTTAGCAACACCCTCGGCAACTTAGCGAGACCCTCTTTCAAAATAAAAAATAGAAAATGACTGGGAGTGTAGCTCAGAGGTAGAATGCCCCTGGGTTCAATCCTCAGTACCCAAAACAAAGCAAAATAAAACCAAAAACAAAAACCAAAAACCAAAAACCAAAGTATGTGTTTTCCCAGTCACTTTAAAATAGAAAATTGGGTGACTGTAGTCTAATAAAGTATTGGTAAAATGGCTTTCTGGAAATAAAAAAAAAGGAAAAAGTTTTGATTTTGCTTTTTCATGGTGTACATAGATGATTTCAAGCTACCAACTATCTAAAAACTAGTTTGCAGAAATCTAGTAGGAGCTATCTCTGGCTAGTCATCTCTGTGTGTACTTGGTAGAATTGGGACAGTTTAGCTTTCTTCTGTGAATTAATTTATTTTTCTCATTTATACCATTAGATGGTTTTTGGATACCAGAAGCAAGTTTTATACTTACTACTGTAGTTGGAATATTTCTGGTTGTTACAATCCCATTGGCCTTTGGTAAGTATCATAGGTTTTATTTATTTTTTGTACTTTTATTGGTGCATTATAGTTATACATCATAGTGAGATTCAAAGTGAGTATCATAGGTTTCAAAAATAGGTAAAAAAACCCTGTTTATTTGATCATACCAATAGATTTATCTGTTTATCTAATCTCCTACATGAAACATAACCTGATTTTAAAAGTTTATAAAACTCAGCATTATGGACCAGCATGGTGGTACATGCCTGTAATCCTAGTACTTGGGAAGCTGAGATAGGAGGATTGAAGGTTTAAGGCCAGCCTCAATAACTTAGCAAGACCTTGTTTCAAAGTAAAAAAAAAAAAAAATAGAAAGGGTGGGGGGTGTAGCTTAGAGGTAGAATGCCCTTGGGTTCAATCCCTAGTGTCAAAAATAAATAAATAAATAAATCACTATCACTCTTGGCTGTGTTTTTATAACCACTTCTGTGAATTTTTTTTTCTAAATCAAGAGATGTGTTAGTCAGCTTTCTGTTACTGTAAAGGTTTACACTGGCTCACAGTTTTGGAGGTTTCAGTCCATTACAGATTGCCCCCTTTGCTTTGCGTGTGTGGCTGCACATCATGGTGGGACTGAGGGACCAAACAAAGCTCTCACCTCATGGCTGGAAACAAAAGAGAGAAAAAGGAAGGTGCTGGAGTCCTACTATCACCTTAAAGAGCACGCCCGTCTGTAGTGATCCAGAAGACCTCCCATTAAGCCCCTCCTCTTAATGTGTTCATTACAACTCAAAATTGTCAAGCTGGGGAGTAAGCATTTTACATGTGGGCCTTTGGGGGACTTCCCAATCCAAACCATATATTTTATAAAAAATATATCTGAATATACATTTTATGGTATACTTTAGATAAGCTATTTGCAAGGCATCATCTTTTAGCTTTCTTTAAAATAGTGTTTATTTCTGATTGGCTGTAGCAAGTGTTTGTGGCTTATAGATTGAAATAAATAAAAGAAAAATAACCCTGAGTACAAAAAAAGTGTCGGATTAGTGGGAGGCCAGTGATAGTCTTTGGTCAGGATAGTTTTGGTCTCCAGGCAGACAGTCTGGTCTGGAATGAGCAGGGCCTCTTTCACGGAAGATCCATTTCTGGCTTATAAAATCTACTCTTGCTTTCAGACATCTGACTGGCTTCTTTTAAATCCCTGTTCATTTAAATATGACCAGGAAAGCAGAAGAACTACATTAGGTACATGGAAAGTTAGCTACTTCCCATTATTCATTTTAAGCTGACGTGCTAGTCTTAAAGATCAACTCCCTTTTTAAGATTTTATTCCATGATGAGAAAATGTAGTGGCAACCCCCAAAGGGATGATCGATATTGGGCCTATAGGGTGACCATTGTGACCATGTGTTCTCTTTCACTCCTATTGCTTCAGCACAAATATTAATCATACTTTCAGTTCCCCAAATGTCTTGGTTTGGGTTATAGGATATTTAGTCTCCTTATCTATTGCTTATGTTAAAATTCTTGAACACATTATAAGAAAGGACCAAGGAGCTGTGGCTTATTTGGTTTATAAAGAAGGGAAAGTTACAAGGGGAAGCTGAAGGAAAAGTTACAAACATAAAGTTAAATTCTTTCAAGATAAAGAAAGCCAATATTTCATTAAGTGTTCTGTCTTTACTCTGAGCTGATTGGAGTCGCAAGGTATCAGAGAACCCTTTGAACTTGAATTGAGATTTCATTTCAAAAAGTCCACCCAGATAATATGTGGAACTTCTTCAGCTCACTGGGAAAGCTAAAAATTTCAGCTGACCCTGTCAGGATTTTAACCTGTGGTTCCAGGGAGTCTAAGTATTGCACAGCTGATGTTTGTGCCACTAAGCCGGCCCCTCCAGAATTACGCATATGACTGCGGTATATTTGGCAGTTGACAAGCTTGACTGCTTGTCTGCTTCCCTCCTGGAAAGGAATATTCCATGAAGAACCCTTCATCCGACCTTTTCTCACCTACTTGTACATCACCATTTTTCAAACCCCTGACTAGTGGGTGACCGTGAGATAATTTCAGACTACCTATGGTGTGCTTTCAAGACATCCTGTGGATAGCTGACCATCTTGGGACTTAAAGGTCTTTATTCTGTTTGAAACTGATGGATATTTGAGTGTAGCTAAGCTAATTTAGTTTTCGCTTTTATTAACAGTGCATGTGGTTTTACTAACAGGAGTGTGTGAGTGCATGAGAAAAGACTGAGTTATTAAAATAATGAAAAGTTAGCAATTCTTTTAACATTTGTATTGTGCTGAGGGTTCTCATCAGTCCTACTTATGAGATTGAAACAAGGATTTAAAAATAAGCATTGGCAGCCTTTGCATTGGTGTGCGGGCATATCTAATGTGCAACATTAGCCTTATGCTTGGGAGTAGAGGAAAACAAAAAGCTGTAAAATATAATTGCCAATTTTAGGAGCTCATCCTTTAATGAGGGAGGTGAGACATACCTGTGTGAAAAGAGAACTAGCAAGAGCTGTGTTAAATAAGATGAAAGTAGAAGACGACGCCATAGGAGAAACGCTAACTAGGAGGCACGATTGGTCTTTTAAGTTCAGAGATGAGAGATGCGCCAAGTTTGCATAGGTCTCAGAGGGTCTCACTGAGAACATAGGGCTTACACCAGGCTGTTAAAAATGTAGAGAGGTGGTGAGAGCATTTCAGGGTTGAAAAATTGCAGCAGCAAAGGTATTTACAGCCTTTTTCCATATGGTTCTTCAGATGGAATTTCACTTGAATAAAACTCTAGCCTTCTGGATATGGAAGCTCCTGTGAAATAAAGTTCAAATTTTAACAATCATCTCCCCAAGCATCTTTGCTGTTTTCAACTTCTGAGTCAATATTCCAGTATAGACAGATGATCTTATTGATATAAGTGCATTTTAATATTTAAAAATAATACTTTTTATCATTGAAATAATATCTACTTATGATATAAAAAGATAATACAGATCATTCTAGAGGGAACCACTGCTAATATTTGATGGACTTCATTCCAATAATTTTTCTACATATTTGGATATATGTATATGAACAGCAGTAGCTCTATATTCTTGTCCTCTGACATTATGTTGAAAGCATTATTAAATGTGCCATTTTATTGACAGCATACCCACAGGTCTTCTTAGATAAATTGGATATGTCTGGATTCAGAAGTGAATTTGTTTCACTAATAATTATCATCCAAGTTCATTTGGTTTATTTTGGCTCTAGTTTATGGGTAATTTTGAGAAATGAGTTTAATATTCAGATACTTCAATTTATTTATAATAGTAGTAAGAAATATGTTAAACTTTACTCTGATAAGTGAGATAAAAAGTGATTTGTAAGTTGTATGGTTATCTATGGCATTTTACCTGGATTTAATTAGGTTTTTCTTTTACTATGGCTATATATTTTAATCAAGTTCTGTTATTATACCAATAGTGTTCTTATATTTAGGCTTATTTTTGTGGTACCGGGGATTGAACCCAGGGGCATTCTACCTCTGAGCTACATCCCCAGCCCTATTTTTTATTCTTTATTTTGAAAAAGGGTCTCACTAAGTTGTGGAGGGCCTCACTAAGTGGCTGAGGCTGGCTAAAAACCTGCAATCCTCCTGTCTCAGCCTCCCATGTACTGGGATTACAAGCATGCACCACCACGTCTGGCATATTTGGGCATTTAAAGTGTATTATTATTTCCTAATAAAAAGAAGCAATATTTTATTTTCTAAACTATTTCCTTATAGTCTGGCATAGAAGATTAAAGAATAAAAGAACTCCCAAGGAGGGGCTGGCGGTTCTCATAAACGAAGACAAAGCACTGGCGGAGCTGCGAGGCCTGGCAGCGGGCGTGGGGCTGGCTAACGCCTGCTACGCCATACAGTATGTACCTGGGCTGTCTTTATGGAGCATTAGGCAGATACTGGGTGATAAGAACAAGTGTCCAGGACTATCTTGGTTTATGCCCCTAATCTGGCATAATTATTAATTATATTCCCTTCCACTCTCAAATATGACCTGGGATGAATATCAAATTATGTGGTTATCCAATATAAATACAGAAAAATCCATTGCTTTTCAGCATTTTATCATGTGGTTCACAAGTAAATGAAAGAAGAAGAAAATACTGCATTGAAGAGAGTAGATGGTAACATGTTTGGGTTGTTCAACTGGAGATAGCATTTGAAAAGAGAAGAAATTACAAGGGTCTTATGCATGTCCCATTAAGTCAATTTTATTCTAGTTTAGCAGTGGCATGGTGATTGCCTACAAAATCAGTTGAGTTTTGAACTTCTGTTGTCATTATAATCAAAGGAAAATATTTAAGTGTTTCTTTGCACAAGACACAATGTTACGGGCCATGCAGAAAAGAATTATGTGGCCGTAGACCTTGTTTCTAGAAATTTATAGTTCAAGATTTGAAGTAGGTAAAGAGATGACCTAAATCAGCTGTTCAGAGGTGACTTTTCTTTGAGAAAATACTCAGCGCATTTGATATTCCAGACTTTCTATTAAAACCTCAAAGCATTTATAATCTAGAGGCTCCCTTCCCAGGCTATTCCAAGTGAGGAGGTTGACTTTCTAATAGTTAACCTGATGGATGGTTAACCTAATATAACCTGATGGTCGTAGAAAAATCTGTTTTACATAAGAAATCGGGTATATGAAACAGAGAGAAAGCTCATAAACCCAAATGTATCTATTGCTAATTTACAATCACTTTTTCCTCTCATTGATAACCTCAAGAAGTTAATAATTACTAACTTTGACAGACTAACTACAATAAAAGCCTCAAGGCAACGCACATACATGCATGTGGCTATCCAAATGAAGGTGCCTGGAAGTGAAGCTACCTGCTCTGTGTAAAAGGAGGCCGAATAGGGATGAATACCAGGAAAACAAAATTCCACACCCATTGCCATATCACATAGAACACACAATGCCACAATGCCCAGAGATTGCTCTTTCTCTTTCAAATGTGAACACAAATTTGTAGGCCATATGCATTTTGGGAGAACAAACATGTTGTTATTTTATAGTACTCTTCCAACCCAAGAGGAGATTGAAAATCTTCCTGCCTTCCCTCGGGAAAAACTGACTCTGCGTCTCTTGCTGGGAAGTGGAGCCTTTGGAGAAGTGTATGAAGGGACGGCCATAGACATCTTAGGAGCTGGAAGTGGAGAAATCAAAGTAGCAGTGAAGGTAACAGGGATATATATCTCTGAATTTTGTGACATGTTTACACGGTTTGCATGGATACAACTGTAGTAAAAGTTGAACATTCTTAGTTGAGAAGAGGACTGAAAGTAGGGTGGATATAGTTAAAAATAGTGCACAAGTATATCTTCAAATAGTTAGAAGAGAGGATTTTGATGTACTCACTAATAAAGAGATGATAAAAGTTTAAGGTTATGGATATGCAAATCTCCTTGCTGTGATCATTAATCAATGTATACATGAATCAAAACATCACATTGTACATCATGTGTACAAATGTTATATCAATTAAAAATAAAACTAATATGTAGAAGCCTAGTCATAGCTATAAAAGTCACAATTTCCCCCCCCATTTCCTACAAAGGTTCTATAATCAGTAGAAAAAACCCAGTGTTCACATTACCTCTAAGGGTATTAATTAGCTAGGACCTGACAAACAGTTATTTCCCATCAATCATTCTATAAGGGAACTGGAGTTAAGACACATTCTCAAGGAACTAGACCCGGGTCAATGAAAATTTTTCCTGAATGAGCAGATAGTAAATATTTAGGCTTGCTGGCCATATAGTCTCTATCACAACCACTCAGTTCTTCCAGTATAGCTCAAAAGGGGACATTCAATATGTAAACCAACTAGTGTAGCTGTGTTGCAATAAAACTTTATTTATGAATGTTGGAATTTGGATTTCATGTAATTCTCATGTGTCATGAAATGGTATTCTTTTGATTTTTTTAACCATGTAAAAACTGTTTTTATATTGTGGGTTATACAGAAATAGGTGACAGGCTGTAGTTTGCTGACCTCTAGACTCTGTGATTGTTTGTCATGGTATAGTTCATGTATTTTTTTTTTTTTGGCAGTACCGGGGATTGAACGCAGGGGCGTTCTACCTCCGCGCTACACCCCCGGCCCTATTTTTTTTATGCTTTATTTTTGAAACCGGGTCTCACGAAGTTGCGGAGGGTCTCACTAGGTAG
>PVJS01006804.1:0-58423 GCA_004027185.1 Glis glis
GTTTTTTTTTTTTTTTTTTTTTTTTTTTTTTGGTTTTTTTTTTTTTTTTTTTTTTTTTTTTTTTTTTTTGCAGTACCGGGGATTGAACCCAGGGGTGTTCTACCTCCGCACTACACCCCTGGCCCTATTTTTTATACTTTATTTTGAAACCGGGTCTCACGAAGTTGCGGAGGGCCTCACTAAGTAGAGAGAGAGAGAGAGAGAGAGCTGAGGCTGGCCACGAACCCAAATCCTCTGGTCTCTGCCTCCCAAAGTACTGGGATTACAAGCATGCACCATCACACCTGGCTGATCTGTTTCTTTTTAACCAATGATAAATACCAGTTGATTTTTGTTATCCCAGTGTAATTATTAATAGCACATATGTTTGCTTTTAGAAACTTCCAGGTTTTGATGATATGTTGTAGAGCCATCCTAGTTGTAGATAGTCAAAGGAGGCCCATTTTGAAAGACAGCTCCCTTTGGATCCTTCCCTGATCCTCCAAGGTATGACTCCCATGGAATGTGTGGTCCACCTTAATTAACTGGAATCAAATTGACTTCTTAATGGAACTGACCTTAAAACATTTAGAAAATTTCAGTAAAGGTATTACTTAATAAAATAGGTAGTACCAATATAGAGGCAAAGGAAAAACTAGGTAACAGCTATTTATTTTTCTACAATTATTTGTTGAACATATACCTGGGCTAGGTGCTATAAAGATGTGAATGTGTGTTTCTTCCCTCAAGAGACATATTATCTAGCAGAAATCTAGTATTCAATAACAAAGATGATTCATGCAATGATAATCTATATGGTTCTGTATTTCCATGCCTTTGCCTCATCTGTCTAGAAGTCTCTTACCCCGAATACCTACCCACCTGATAAATTAATTACCAATCATCTTTGGAAATTTACTAAGACATCATCTTTCCACCATCATCCCTCCATAAATACACTGATGTAGGCAACTATTGACAGGCGAGGATACTTTTAAGGGAATCCAGGGGTCCAGCAGATAAGTTCTAGCACACTGTTAGATAATAAAATCTGAGAATAGATGCTTTGAATAGGATAGGAAGAACAGTTTCCTTTGACCCATGTCACCCCTCCCCCAAGGCAGAACCGCTCAGTGTCTGTTTCCTGGAGCCAGATCCAGGCTCAATGAGAAACCAAGATGTGGTTAATTAGCTATATCTGAGAAAGTAGCAAAAGCAGGGAGTAAGAGATCAAGTGCTTGTATTTGCCATCCCTGACACTGAGTTATCTCCTGTTACAACAGTGCAAAAGGATCCATTTGTTTCCACTAATGCACAAACATGCATACGTGCACACACATACACACATACAAACCCACAGAGAGAGAATGGGCCTGCTTTCCCAGCATCCCAAATCAAAATTCTCAGAAATGTTATAAATTGTATTCAAAAGCCCTTAGGCACAAGCAAAGAAGAATTTTTGTCAATTTTGTTCATGCTGTATCACCTGGCTGGTGTACAGCTGGAACTGTGCCAGGTGCTCAATAAATACTTTTTAAATGAAGGAATGAAGTTGAAATTTTACGGTTAATTTGATATTTTTGGTGTATGATCTAAATTTAGACATTCTAAGATGTATGATTTTGGCTACTCTGGAAACCTAAGCAGTATTTGTCACACTGACTCCGGGAGAAAAAGCAGGATGGGTACTTACAGAAAATAAAATTATGTAGAGCTTTGGGGGAATGCTTTTGTACCTTTTCACATGCACTTTCTCTTGATTGGGAAGCCCTTTCTCCTTCTTCATCTAGAAAACTCCTATCCACCCTTTAAGGACCAGCTTCAATGTCATCCCTCTATAAAGCCTTCTCAGCTCCCAAGCCGAGCACCCTAACTGTACTCCTGTAGCACGGTGTGTACTTGTACACTTCACACAGAGTCCATGTCTCCAACTCCAGTCAGATAAAACCTTCTTAAATGAAGGCGATTCTTCTTTAAAATGGCTCTCCTTTTTCCTTTCAAAGGCACAAAATGCATTAGCCGCATTCCTGAACATGATTAGGAGAAAAGGAAACCAACTAAAAGCTTTTACAAGATGCCTTTTCATCACTGCATGACAGAGAATAAAATCAGTTCTTGTTACTCTTTAGACAGACAACCCTTTTTTTGCCTCTTGGGCTCTATAGCTTTCAGTTCCTCTTATTGTTATAAACCATGACACAGCGTGTGACTCACAAAAGAAAATTACTTTTTCAAAGGAGACACCAAAGCTGCCCTTGAGAAGGGATCCTCCGGTTTGTGAAGGTCAGCTTGCTGAGGGCAAAGGCATAAGGCAATCTTCTCCAACATCCTGGGGACCAGCGATCACCTGTGTTCAGACTATGCATAAAACCTTCCTTACAGCTATGTCCTTAAGGGCCCGCATCTGACCAAAGCCACGTCTGTGACAAGGAGGCAGAAGAGGAAATGGCTGAGGTCTGCTGAAAGCCAGTCCAACAAGTGAGTTCTCAGAGTTCTAAAATCCCATAAGAAGGCATAATGCTGTGGCTGTCCAAAGAATGAGGATGGCTGACTTCCTCAAAAAATGTGTCTCCATTTCTCGAACAGCTCGATTTCTTCTTTGATATTGTGTTGACGTATCTATCTCCTTAAAGTGCATAAAGCATTACACTTTTTTTTTTTTGCGGTACCGAGGATTGAACGCAGGGGCGTTCTACCTCTGCGCTATGCCCCCGGCCCTATTTTTTATACTTTATTTTGAAACCGTGTCTCACAAAGTTGCGGAGGGCCTCACTAAGGAGAGAGAGAGGGGGAGAGAGAGAGAGAGAGAGAAAGAGCTGAGGCTGGCCGCGAACCCGGTCTCCGCCTCCCAAAGTACTGGGATTACAAGCATGCGCCACCACACCCGGCCCAGCATTACACTTATGATCAAAATATTTTTCCGCTTTGTTTTCATCCAGATGGAACTGTTCACGTGTTGAAAACTTTAGAAGACCTCTTCACCAATCCTTGTTCCTCTGTCATAACCAAAAGACTTCAGTCGTGAAACAAGCTTGACCTTAATGCCATCCAAAAAGAAAAGTACAACAAGCCTTAAATAAAGCCCAAAGAACCCCAGTGAAAGGGGGGTTGGGGAAATTCAGATTTGATCCACACTGATATCAGTAGGAAAAGGGTATGATTTCATGAATGGGACTCAGCAGGAGGAGCCTATGATCAATCATATTCTCATTGTCTTATCTGGCATATATATATGTTGAAGCTGAGAGAGCAGTCAGTTTTATGAGTAGAGAATGCGAATCTAATTCCAGGCCATAGGAATTGCCAAGGGTTAGAGACTGATGGATTTGCTTTATCGAAGATCCAAGTAACTGCATGGAAAATAATCATCCCTAAGAAGATAAAGGCTCATAGCATTATGAAAATCAGTTTGGAGATTCCGCAAAAATCTAGGAATGACCGGGCGTGGTGGTACATGTTTGTAATCCCAGTACTTGGGAGGCTGAGACAGGAGGATCTGGGTTCGCGGCCAGCCTCAGCTACTTCATGAGGCCCTCCACAACTTCGTGAGACCCTGTTTCAAAATAAAGAATAAAAAATAGGGCTGGGGGTGGAGCTCAGAGGTAGAATGCACCTGGGTTCAATCCCTGGTACCACAAAAAAAAAATCTAGGAATGGAACCACCATAAGACCCAGGTATTCCACTCTTACTAAAGAACTAAAGTCAGAATACTGTGGTGATACATGCATACCCATGTTTATAGCAGCACAATTCACAACAGTCAATTAACTTTTCTAAGGTTCATTTTCCCCTTCTCTAGAATGGGGAATCTCCACATCTTACAAGTTTTTTGTGAAGATTAAGTGAGATAAAACATTTAAATGGGGTGGAACCATAACTTAAACCCAGTCCCAAATTAAGGATCCTGATAATTCTGACTGATGCTTACTCTATGTATCTGGTTAGATAATGAAACAGTTCTGAAAAAAAAAGAAGAACCTCTTCTTCATCACTTTGTTATATTGAATAACAAAAATAAAGCAAAACATCCATCCCCACAGTTTCATCTGTAAGTCATCTTTACTGCCTCCAGCAGGGTATCAATAACTTGTACTATGTTGGAACTGACTGAATGAGAAGTTTTATTTAACTGGGATGTCAGTGAATAGAAAGAGGACACCAAGATCACAGAGACTGTATCATCTAGACCAAGCCTGCTCCCTCACCCTTTCTCCAAGTCTTCCATCATCAAATCACACTTGCCAATTCCTCAGCAGTCTTAATTATGGACACAGCCATTTGTCTTCAAATATCACAGCTCTGTGAAATCTATGCATCAATAAATATAGCTCCAAAGCTGTTTTCCGCACTGCTGGAGAGTTAATTGCTTCTGTGGTTAAAGCCAATGTGGTCATTCTTTGCCTTTAAAGGGAATTTTCAAGGTCCCCAAGTGTCTGGAGGCTTCTCATAAAGTCAGAGTGAAGAACAGCATAGTTTTGGGACTTGGAGTGGTGCCTCAAATAAAGAATTCCTCACTTTGATTAGCTCTCCATGGCTAAAGAGTAGAAAACCAAGTTCCAGGGTTAGACAAAGTCAATCAATTCTCTGTTTCAAAATAGACAGCTTCTTCGTGCCAACCATCATTCCTTTATCTAATCCCCTTTCAGAGAGCACTTGCTAGGTTTGAGATATGAGTCAGGTATTTAGGCAAAGGAGGAGTGGGTGGAAATAGAGAAAAATAAGAAATAGCATCTACTCTCAAGAGTAACAGGAAGCAAATATGCACAAAAATTTAGAAACAAACATGAGGGCATTATAAAAGAAATCTGATTAAGGCCAGGCATGTGCAGGCATGGTGGCACATGCCTAATATCCCAGTATTTGGGAGAGTGAGACAGGAGGATCGCAAATTGAAGGTCAGCCTCAGCAATTTAGCAAGACCCTCAGAAACAGTGAGTTTTGAAACCCTATTTCAAAGTTAAAAAATAAAGTGGAGCTGGGTTGTAGATAAGAGGTAATATTCTTCTGGATTCAAACCCCAGGACCACAAAAAAATAAGGAGGAGGAAGAGGGGGGAGAATGAGATGGAGGAGAGGGAGAGGGAGAGGGAGAGGGAGAGGGAGAGGGAGAAGAGAAGAGAAGACAAATCTGATTCAGTACATAGGGTCTCAACAAATGGTGGATGAGAGTCAGCTGAATTTCAAGATTAATATATATTTTTTGCAGTCATAAATGAGAATTAAAAAAGAAAAGGTTGGCCATACATACAAATTTAGAAGAATAAAGGGATGGAAACATGTTGAAGGCATATGACCATTCAAGGGACCATCCATACATTTGATGTGGATGGCACATAGGGTAGGAAGAGAGACAGAAAGAGAAAGGAGGCTGGGGAGGTGGGGAGGAGCCAGACCATAGAACATATTATACAGTTCAAGAAAGCTATAGGGGTCATTGATGGATTTCAAACAGGAAAATGAAATACTCAAACACACTTTGTAAAAATCTTCCTGACAGCCAGTGTAGATAATGAATTCAAGGGGAGAGAAACTCCTCAAGGAAGGAAGAACAATTATGGGGCAAAAGTTTAAAAAGGAAGTCATGAGGACAATATTGAGGTATTGGCAGTACAAATATAGGTAAGTGGACAGGCACAAAATGAGAACAGCAAGTCCACAGGCAGGACTGTGGCAGATATTAGAGTTCTTGGTTACTTCTTCCCAAGAAGAGTATGCCCTTAAAAAATAATATGATGCAAACTAACTGGAGCATAAACTTGATGCTAATAAAGATGGTGAAAAGCCCATTGTGGTGGTGCAAGCCTGTAATCCCAACACTTGGAAGGCTGAGACAGGAGGATCATAGGTTCAAGACCAGCCTCAGCAACTTAGTCGGACTCTCAGCAACCTAGTGAGACCCTGTTTCAAAACAAAAAATAAAAAGGACTGGAGACAATTCTTGGAAGTAGAATACCCCAGGGCTCAATCCCCTGTGCCACCAAAAAAAATTTTTTTAAAGACGGTGAAAAAATTAACTCTAATAATTCAAATGATAGTTATTGGACATACAGATTGTGTCAGGAACTGTGATGCATCATGCCACAAGCTAGGCAGAGATGAACAAGAGCAGATCTCTGCTTTAAACCACAGCAACAGCACATGGGCAAAGTAACTGTGCAGCTCCCCCATGGCAGGAGGCGGGGACACTTCCCCTGCTTCCTGCTTTACTTTTCTGGTCTATTTTGTTTATTGTCCATTTCCCCCCACCCTCAACAAGAATGTAAGCTCTATGAGATAAAAATTTTTCATCTTTGATGACAAAATCCTAAGGATTCTGAGGAAGTTCAGCCTGTACCCCTGCTATGTGCCTCTACCCACCCCCTCATGGGGGACCCCTATAAAATAAGAACTGTAAAGACCCCAATGTCACTCTCTCCCTCTTGAGACGGCCCACATTCTCCTTTGAGCGTGTATTCCCCACTTTCCTAAATAAACCTTTCTCTTTGTCTCTGAAAAAAAAAAGTTTTCATCTAATTGGTTCAGCATCAGTATCTGGCATATAATGAGTGCTCAATGTGCATTTATTGAATCTACCTATCTGTCTAGCCAGCTAGCTATCCATCTATCCATCTATCTATCTATCCTGATCTGGACCTGTGTGCCCTTTCAGTTTGTAGATTCATATACTTAATTCTGGAAAATTCTTAGCCATTATTTTCTTCCAAGCTGCCTCTATCCTACTCCCTTTATCTTTATCTGTTACTTCCACAGATGCTGGAATCTCTGGCTTCCATTTTTCAATTGCTTCTTTATATTTTCCATATTTTTGTCCTCTTTGTGCTACATTCTGGATAATTTTCTCAAATTCATCTTCTAAGTCATTATTTCTTTTTTATCAGTTAACCAAGTGCCTTATTTGAATGGCCTTTTTTAACTTCTAGAATTTTACTGTGGTTCTGTTTCAGATCTACCTGTGACTATTCAAATTATTCTGTTAGTGCCTTAGCTTCTATTACTTCAGTCATTTTTTTCTCTTTGATGATTTTGATCTATTTATTTTAGCATGTCTTTTAAATTTTGCTATTTCTATTTCTTGAGATTAATGTTCAGTTCATTTGCTGATGTTTGTTTTGCCTTCTGATTTTTCTCATGGAAATTTGTTACTTCATGTGATTTTTAATATTTGATCATGAGGTCATCTTTTTTTTCAGTACTACTTGAACCCAGGGGTACTTTACCACTGAGCTACACCCCAGCCCTTTTATTTTTTATTTTGAGACAGGGTCTTGCTAAGTTGCCCAAGCTGGCCTTGAACTTGCAATCCTCCGGTCTCAGCCTCTCAAGTCCTGGAATTGATGGTAAGGTCATCTTCAACAGCACTTTAGGGGTCCAGTTGCTCTGGAAATGTCTCTATAGGACATATTGCATCTGCCTCTGATAGCCACTATGGCCTTCAATGGTTTTAGACTAATTTCTAAGTTAACTTTTTTGTCTCAGTATTTGTACTACACGAATACTTTGAGGGCATATCTTATAGCTGTGTGTGGTGCAGAATTGGGTCCTGATTTATCATTGGTGATTTATATATCAGACACAACCTCAGATGGGTTGTTAAATCTCATTGCTGATTCCCAGGAAAGGGCAGCTGGGTTTTTCTGTTCTTTATCTCAGAAATGAACAGATCTTCAAAAGGCTCCTGCCCTCAGGCAGGTAGTTCATCTATAGCATGAGCTTGAGGCCTGAGGTCTTAACTAGCCTCCTGATGCCAACTTGGAAGAATCCTATCCCCAGACCCCAGACTTTAAGTTCTATATGATGTTACAGTGACATTGAAAGCTTTTTCAACTTTAGGTTTACTAACTTCTCTGACTTTGATCGTTTGGCCCTTGAGTATTTTCTGTTCTTCTGGGTTTCTTCTTCAATTTTGGATGGAAAAAAAAGTATTTTGTTATATTTTATCTAATATTTTCATAGATTTGAAGTAGGAAGAGCAGACACTCCATTTCATATCAATTTGCCACATTCATGATTCCATCATCCTAAAACCAAGTATTATAGTTTGAAATCTTGGTAGCACTTAACTGTTTACAAAACTCAACCCAAATTGTAAATGTTGCAAGAATATATCTGCTGTCCTTAATTAACTCACTTACTGATATAACCTGGGGTAATAACATTCATTTCAGGATACCCAAGTTTGAGAGTGAAATGGACAATATGATGAACTTCTAGAAAACACCAAACATGATAAGAGTCTGGAAACTCTGTCATAATGGGAATGCTTGAACAATGAAATGATGCTTAGCCTGAAGAAGAGGAAACTTGGGGCACAGTAGCACTGTCATCAAATACTTAAAGGACTGTCATGCAGAAGGAGTATTCGTATTTTCTCATGTAGTTCCAGAGAACAGATTCAAGATTGTGTTACAAAGAGCCAGAACACAAGTAAATGAACTCTGATTCATTTCATAAGACCCTTAGATAAATAGCTTCCCCTTATGGACACCAGGGTTCTCATCTGTAGAATGAGGGGGTGGATCACAGGAGTGACTCATACAGAATTTGGTTCATTTCTTACTAAAGGTAATGAGGAATATTTTTCCAGTGATGAATCAGTGGACACAGTTGATGGATAATTTTGACCTCCCTTATTTCATCTTCACTCAAAATAATGCATCACTTGTTTTGCTCCACCAAGATAGTCGACCTCATGCTAAGTCACCATGAACTCCTTTTGAGCCAGAAATTATATGATAGGAAGGCCTGATCATGGGTTTTGTTCATACCATACTCACCTTCCACCTTAATAGCTCCATGTCTTTGAACACCATTTAACTTCACTGAATATCAGCTTCCATATCTATAGGATGAAATAATCATATGTACTTTAATGGGTTTTATGATTATTAAAATGATCAAAACCAATATAAACATATCTGACATATGGTAGGCATTCAGTAAATGTTAGTTAAATCCAAAATCAAAACCAAATGTTCTGTATTGACAAAGGATGGAACGGTGTCTATGACAACAGGATATATTTTAATCCTTCCAACATGTTACACCGTTATGCCTTAACATTACAAAATATCTTCTTCTCCCATTACAATTGGCATGCATTCCAAATTCTACTAATTAATTATTCTTATACAAGGTACAGTTATCTGAATTACTCCAACACCCTGAACATCTCTAGAAAATTATTTTTCCCTTGAATTGTTAAACCATGGGTAGTAAAATCCCAGTCTCATAAATATTTGATTTAACAAAAAACAATTGCTATCCCCCTTGGTATCCAGTGTTTCTTCCAACTTATCTCTGGCCTCCTTCATTATCTCTTAGCACAGAGGGATTCCAGCCTCTCATATTTCGCTATCACACCAGAGCTGTATTTTATGAGCTGACATCTAGGTATCTATCTCCTGACATCTGAGAGGATCTTAACTTGGTAAACAATACAACTGGATTCATTAAAAAGTTTCTGACTCATAGCAACTCCATGAAAACTTTCTCTATTTTGCCAATGAGTTTTGCTTCCTGGGCTCCTTTGTCTTGAGTGTATTTCAATCTGATAAAGTTGTTCTTTCCTCTGAAAAAAAGAAAATTAAAATCCTCTACAATCTCCAAATATATAGGAGTGACTGTTGATAGAATCATAAATGATGGAATGGAAATGCTGAAGACAAACCAGCTGAGCAAATATACTATAGTGATTAAGAAATGGGCTTGACCCTGGGTTCTGAAATCAGACCCAGCTCAATTCAAGGGCCCACCCCTCACTAGTGGTACAACTTTCAACAAGTCAAGGATGCACCTAACCTTCATTTTGGACATCTCAAAATAAGCAGAAAACACTGTCATCAAATGTGCAGCAGACTGAGAAAGAAAAGGAAATGCTAGGCCTCCTTCTGTAGTGAAAAATTCATGAAAGTCTGTCATGGAGACATCAAGAACAACTTGGAGAAAATCAAAGGAAAAAAGCTGGAAAGTCTTTCAATCATGGGTGGAGTAGATCAAAAAAAATCTGTTCATTACCTTTTTAACTGAATTATGTTAAAATGACCTGGAGAACAAAAATCACATTACTATATTAAAATGCAGCTTATAATTTCACAAGCAAAATATGCGATATTAGCCAAATGTGGTGGCACACACATGTAATCCCAGTACTTGGAAGGCTGAGACAGAAGGATTGCAGGTTTGAGGCCAGCCTCAACAACTAAAATAAGCATTGTTCCAAGTTTGCAATTATTGGTAGTAAGTACACTGGCCTAGGAACCACGAGCCCTGGGTTCTAGTCCTGAATGTCTCTAATTCACGGTGAGGTTTGGGCTTTCCTGCACTCCCTTGCTTCAGGCTTCAGCTTCCTAGTTTTTTTATTTTTTTTTGTTATTGTTGTTGTTTTGTTTTGTTTTTGGTGCATTGTAATCAGACATCATGATGAGGTTCAGAGTAATAGAGGCATACATGCACATAGCACTCAGTGAGCCTTCCCCCAGCTCCTACCCCATTCCCTCCCCCTTCCCACCTCCCAATGCATGACATTGTGATTGGCATTGATAAATTTGTGTATGTACATCATGTCCACTGAAGTGTTCCCCTCTTTGATTCTTCCTCCACTCTTCAACCTCCCTCAGTTAAGTTCCTTTCCTTAATCCACTGAAGTTTCTTCTCCTTTGTCTGGAGTCCCTCTTGTGTCCCAATTTCTCCCTAGTTTCCACAAATGAGGGAAAACATCCAACCTTTCACTTTTTGAGACTGACTAAACTCAGCATAATATTCTCCAGTTCCATTCATTTCCCTGCAAATGACATAATTTTGTTCTCCTTTACAGCTGAGTAGAAGTCCATTGTGTGTCTATCCCATAATGTTGTAATACTTTCATCTGATACCTAGGCTGGCTCCATGGTTTGGTAATTATGAATTTTGCAGCTATAAAAATAGATATTCATACATTACTATGGTAGTCTGGTTTCAATTCTTTTGGGTAGATACCCAGGAGTGGTATTGCTGGGTCATATGGTAGGTTCATTCCCATTCTTCTGAGGACCCTCCACGCTGTTTTCCAAAGTGGTTGCACTAATTTGCAATCCCACCAATAATGTATCAGAGTTCCAATTCTCCACATCCTCACCAGCATTTGTAATTGTTTGTGTTTTTAATGATTGCCATTCTAATTGAGGCTAGGTGAAATCTCAGAGTAGTTTTGATTTGCATTGCTCTAATTGCTAATGATATTGAACATTTTTCCATATACTTATTGGTCATTTGTATTTCTTCTTTTGTGAAGTGTCTTATTGAATTGAAACAAATCCTTTCCAAAGTCCATTCCAAAAGTAACAGCCTTTGTTGAGAGTATTATAAAAACAAACCACAAGTTTTCCTTCCATTTTCTCTCTTATTGTTCTCTTTGAGAATGAGAAAAGAGAAGCAGAATCAATTGGTGTTAAACAAAAACCATAATCAGATCAAGCTCTGAACTTCTGGTTTAGCCTGGGCAGGAATTCCTGTCTGTGAGCACTGAAAGTGAAGGTTGCTGGGATGAGGCCTATAGATCCAGGTCATCCAGGTCATTCCAGAAACTCGTCTCAGAAGCTTCTTTCCAAAGCTGACAGCCGTCCAATGAAAACACATTCCCAGATTATAGGAACACAGCCATAGGCACATGGATTGTCAGGATAAAGAAAGACTAATGAACTCGTCATGTAGCTGAGCGCAGTGGCACATACCTACAATTTCAGTACTTGGGAGGCTGAGACAGGAGGATGACAGGCTCAAGGCCAGCTTCAGCAACTTAGCAAGACCCTGTTTCAAAATAGGAAAATAAAAAGGGACGGGGGTATAGCTCAGAGGTAGAATGCCCCTGAGTTCAATACTGAATACCAAAAAATAAGCCATCATATCTAAGCTCTTTATTTTTCAAAAGAGATACATGAGGCCCAGAGGGGGAACATGATTCCCCCAAGGCCCCAGCATGAGCTACTCACTTAGAATCCCAGTTCCCCAACTCAGGCTGGTGATCTTTCTACAGCATTACACCATCTCCTTCAGGAACAAGATTATTGGAGAAAAAAAAAAGCACTGGACTCGGAATTCAAGACCTGCACTTGAACTCAGGCTGCTCTGCCTTCCTATCAGCTGTCCTTCGTGAATGGTTGAAAGTGAAGACTGCGTGAGAAAGCTCTGCGGAAGTGTCTGGTAGCCCCAACTACCACAGAGTGAGTTCTAATGATAAATGGTTTTCAAATCTGAATCCCTAATGGGAGTGAAGTAAGTTTTGGTTAAAGTAATTCATGTGAACGTGTTATATAAGATGTGAGTGATACGGAAATAGAAAGAATTGTTATATTTTTCAATAGTAAAACAAAGACCTCATTAGATAAGATAGCAATGGAGGAGAGAGGTTATGACTTTCCATCTTGTGGACAATTGGCGACAATATTTAGGCTCTCCAACTACCAATGCATGCACCTCTGCACCCAGACTGTGAGCCCTGTACATAAGCGTTCATCTGGACTTGAAAATAAATTCATTCTACGTGGAATAATGATCGAAAGGAAAGACAAGGTGCAGAGCAAATATACTGAAATAAATAGCTTAAGTGTCGTCTATTACTTGATGAATTTAGTCAGCTGAGCCAGCCTATTTCCAGAAATAATTCAAGATGCCCTTGCAATAAGAAAACTCTGCTTATAATACTGCGAAACATATTATGGAAACCAAACTAAAATGCATTGGTGCTACAGGAAAGTCCTATTTCCTTGAAGCTTCTGGAAAAAAAAACTGTGAAAATACTTATTAACCTCTCATGGGGTATTGAGACAAAGCGGGAAAGAAAACTATAACACTACCGATGCCTGAATGTCAAGCACTCTGCCAGACATTTGGTACATATTATCTTGTTTAATTTCCCCTCACCCCTATTATTATCCCTGTTTCAGGGAGGTTATCAAATTTCCCCTTGGTCATCCAGCATGTAAATAAAGGAACTGGAGTCAAATCCAGTGTCGTCTTTCTTTTCCATATAATCAACATACAATCTCACCTTGCTAATGAGTCAGGTCTAAAAGCCAAAGCAGAGATCTAAATCCTCACAACACCCTTTGGGAATTTAGGAATCAATTTTGGATAATTGGATTTTTTCTTCCTCTGCAATAAAAAGATAATAACACTTTAGTGTGTAAAGAACTACACAGAGCATTTTTTTTAGAAAGAGCATAGCTAAGATTTAAATACAAGTGTTCTGAGTCCAAGGTCAGCCCTCTTCCCAGCAGAGCCTGTCTCAAGAGACTCTAAAGCCGAATTCAGGTATCTAAAGGATAACAACAGAGTATTTTTTCTTAGTCTTGGCTGTTAGAACAAAATATCATAGTCTGGATAGCTTATATACAACAGCAATTTATTTCTCACAGCTGTGGAAACTGGTAAGTCCAGCATCATGGCGCTGACAGATTCGGCGTCTGATGAGGGCCGTTTTCTGTCTCACAGATGGCAGCGCCTTCTGGCTGCATCCTTGCCTGGTGGAAAAGGCCACCAAGCTCTCTGAGGTTTCTTTTATAAGGACACTCATTCCATTCATGAGGGCCCTCCCTTTTGAGCTAATCGCCTTCCCGGCCCCATGTCCTAGTACCATCACCTTGGAAGTTAGCACTGCAACATATGAATTTTAGTGGGACACCAACGTTCAGACGACAGCACCTCTGAAAAGAGAAACCTTCTTTACTGAGTAAATTCCCAGGTAATAAACCAGCATCATCTCCAGAATGGGGTCACTATAGAATTTGATGTCATGATGAGAAAATTAATAAGCAAGGAATAATGATCAGTTGTTTTCCAATTTCCCATCCATAAAATATTTATTAGCCAGGATGAAATCATTCCAGTCCATAAATAAAAGCAAAAAAGGAACCATATTTATTTAGTCACAAAAGTTTTTTTTTTTTTTATCTAGTAGTAACACTCTTGGGAATTGATATAAGAAGAAGGGAAATCCCTAATGGAAAAGCTGCATAAGGATAGACATTTATTGCAATGCCATTTAAACAATGAAACATGGAAAATAACCTACATGTCCAACAGTAAGGAAATTGTTAAGTGAACTGTGATTACCAAGTGGCATTTTATACAACTTGTAAAGTATAATACTTCTAAACACTAGATAGTTGAAGCTAAAAAAATTCAAACAATGTCAAATTAAAAAGAAAAACTTGCCAAACCATGAAAATAATATATAACTATAGGCAAAGTGTGGAAAAGAACACTAAAATGGCAACTATTGATGTATGCAGGTGACAGTGTTACAGAAAAGTTTTTATCTTCATTTTTCTTAAATTTTCAGGACATTTATTATAATATAATTTATTTTAAGTAGAGCTTAGCATTACTCCAAACTGACTTTCCTCTATTCATATAAGAGACAAAGACAAGACATTTACAATCTCTTTGGGGACTCCGTGGCTGTTTTTAATCCACTGTGTGAAAGTTCTCGTAATTGATCTTTGTCATTCAATTCAACGTTGCCTAAATTTACAGATCTCCTTTGTTTCAAGGTAATGTAGATAAATGAGGCTCAAGTTAAACTATTGACATTATCTTGGCGCTTGTGCACATCAGCACTTTGGGTGTTTGATTAACACGTAAGCTGGGCTTGCGAAAGCTAAGAACTTGGTGTAAAAAAATCATTTCTCCGTTTTTCTAATTTCCACGGAAGCATAGAAAGAGCACTGAGCTCTGATTTGAGAGGCCTGGAATCTGTTCAGTCCTGGTTCTATACCAGGCTAGTTAGATGAATTACTTACCCTGTGAGCCTAGTTGCTCATCACGGACAGAATGAGGGGAAATCCCCGCCTCCCTCCTCTCAGGGCCATTGGGAGCTTAGATGTGCTGAGGCCAGGGCACCCAAGACAGGAATAGCCTCTCAGATGTTTCAAAAATAATAAACATGGCCTTTTACTCAACCATCTATGTGCCAAGCACTGTGATGAGCATTTTACATGTATTATTCATTTATATAGAAATATGTTTTGAGCTGGGCGTGGTGGTGCACGCCTATAGTTCCAGTACTTGGGAGGCTGAGACAGGAGGATCACAGGTTCGATACCAGGCTCAGCAACTTAGTGAAGCCCTCAGCAAGTTAGCAAGACCTTGTTTCAAAATAAAAAATAAATATGTCTGGGGTTGTAGCTTAGAAGTAGATTGCCCCTGGGTTCAATCTCCAGTACCACAAAATAAAATAAAATACAGATTCCAGATGAACAGTTGCCAATTATTTTCTCCCATTCAGTAAGTTGTCCTTTCACTCTATTGGTTGTTTCCTTTGCTATGCAGAAAGCTTTTAGTTTGATTTGGTCTTGGTTCTATAACACACTAGTTAGTTAGATGAATCACTTATCCTGTGAGCCTAGTTGCTTATCGCTGACAGAATGAGGGGAAATCCCATGTTTCTATTTTTGCTCTTGAAAAAAAATTATTGCCTATATCAGTGTCTTGAAGTGTTTCCTCTATGTTTTCTTCTAGTGGTTTCAGCATTTCAGGTCTTTGATGCATTTTGAGTTGACTTTTGTATAGGGTGAGATATAGAGGCCGAGTTTCAATCTTCTACATGTGACTATCTAGTTTTCTTTCTTTTTTTCTTTTTTATTGGTGTGTTATCCTTTTTTTTTTTTTCGGTACTGGGGATTGAACACAGGGGCGTACTACCTCCGTGCTATGCCCCCGGCCCTATTTTTTATACTTTATTTTTGAAACCGGGTCTCACAAAGTTGCAGAGGGCCTCACTAAGGAGAGACAGAGAGAGAGAGAGACAGAGAGACAGAGACAGGGAGAGAGAGAGACAGGGAGAGAGAGCACTGAGGCTGGCCACGAACCCAGATCCTCTGGTCTCCACCTCCCAAAGTACTGGTATTACAAGTGTGCGCCACCACGCCCGGCATTTTTATTGGTGTGTTATAATTATACATAACAGTGGTATTCATTGTGCTATATTTACACAAGCGCAAAGCATACTTTGGTCCTTTTCATTTCTCCTCACGGCCCCTTTCCCTCCCCTCTTCCCCTTCCTACTGCTCTATCTTCTATTTCTATGATATCCCTTTTCTTTCTTCTCTCTAGCTTCCAAATATAAAAGAAAAATATGTGGCCCTCCACTTTCTTAGTCTGGCTTATCTCACTTAGTATGATGTTCTCCAGTTCTATTTTCCTGCAAATGACCATTTCATTCTTCTTTAACAGCTGAGTAAAACTCCATTTGGATATTCAGTATCCCCACACCATTTAGTGCAGAGGTTCTCCTTCTTTCAGTGTATATTTTTGGAGCAGGTGGATTTATTTCTGGGATCTCTGTTCAGTGCCATTAGTCTATATGTCTGTTTTTATGACAGCACCATGCTGTTTGGGTCACTGTGGCTCTGTAGTATGTCTTAAAATCAGGTATTGCAAGGCCTCTAGCTCTGTTCTTTCTGTATCCAGAACATAGAAGGTACTCAAAAAACTTAACAACAAAAAGAAATAATACAATTAAGAATAGGAAAATTATCTGAGTAGACACTTCTCAAAAGAAGAAATACAAATGGCCAATAAATATATGGAAAAAAATCTCAGTATCATTAGCCATTGGGGAAACACAGATCAAAACTACAATGAGATATCATCTCACCCCAGTTAGGATGGCTCTTATCAAAAAGACAAATATTAATAAATGTTGGTGAGAATGTAGAGAAAAAAGAATTTTTATGCATTGTTGGCGGGAATATAAATTAGTACAATTATGCATAACAGTATGGAAGCTCCTCAAAAAACTAAAAACAGGGCTGGGGATGTAGATCAGTGGTAGAGTGCTTGTCTAGCATGTGCAAGGCCCTGGGTTCAATACCTGGCACTGAAAAAAAACAAACAAACTAAAAACATCTACCATATGATCCAGCTATCCAACTTCTTTGGGTATATACCAAGGAAATGAAATCAATATGCCAAAGGATTCCTGCATGCCTATGCGAATTGCAGCACAATTCACAAACACAAGATATGTAATCAACAGATAAATAAAATGTAATATATATTCATAATGGAATATTATTCAGCAATAAAGAAGATAAAATCCTGTCATTTGATGCAAAATAGATGGAACTGGAGGAAAATATTTTAAGTGAAATAAACCAGACACAGAAAGACACATACCACATGTTCTCTCTCACACATGGAAGCTAAAAATTGTAGACCTGAACATAAAATAGAGATTACATAGAGGTTAAGATGGTTGGCAGAAGGGTGGATAAAGGGAGACTGGGTTTGATTAGTGTTAAGATATCACACCAAACCCTATTAATAGGTATAATTAATACATCAATCAAAAATAAAATTTTAAAAATAAAATACAGAGTCTAATCCCTGCCCTTCACCTACAGTAACAGAATCTCCTTGGGTAGATCCAGGAATCTACTTTCACAACTGATTCCCTGCAGTTGATTCTTCTGCAGATAGACACAGTCAATCAGCAGGTGCTTGAAAATGTCTTGAGATAAGGTTAAAAACTTTCCACTCTAAGTACCACCCTGAGGAGCAGCAGCAGCATTGCCTGGGAGCTTGTTAGGAACACAGAATCTCGTCTCCCCCTAGGGCTACTGGATCTGATCCTGCATTTTAACAAGGCCTCTGACTTATTTGTAGGCACTGTAAGGTTTGAAAGTACTGGAAGATAAATAATAATATTAGAAGATACTTAACAACACATCCTCAGAGGACCCAGCCCTACTTCAGGTGGGCTGCAGGTGCTCAGTGGCTGTTGGTTGCACAGCTAACATTTACACACAGCTCGGTTGGTCCTAGACTGGGTGCTTTACCCACATTATCTACTTAACCTCTAGCAACCTACAAGGTAGCTATGGAATCAACCTTGATGTCCATCATTGGTGACTGGATAAAGAAAATGTGGAATATAGACACAATGGAATATTATTCCACCATTAAAAGAATAATATCCTATCATTTGCAGAAAAATGAGTGACAGTGGAAGACATTATGTTAAGTGAAATTGAAATAAAAGACACAAATACAGCAGGATTTCTCTCATATGCTGATGTTTTAACAAGCCAGTCTGAATGTAGAATAGTGATTACTAGAGTTTGAGCAGGAGGGGTAGGGAGGATAAAGGGACATTGGATAACAGGTAGCAAAACACAGATAGAAATAATAAGTTCTAGTGTTTTATAGCAGAGTGCGGTGACTATAGTTCATTATATATATATATATATGTGTGTGTGTGTGTGTGTGTGTGTGTGTGTGTGTATGTGTTTTCCTGGGGATTGAAACCAGGGGCATTCTACACCCCCAGCCCTTTTTTTTTTTTTGGTTTTGAAACAAGGTCTCACTAGGTTGCTAAGACTGTCCTCGAACTTGTGATCCTCCTGTATCAGCCTCACAAGTACTGGGATTACAGTCATGCACTGCCACACCCAGAACAATAATCTATATTTTATGAATAACTAGAAAAGAGGAGCTTGAAGACTCCAAGCACAGAATAATGATAAGGAGATAGAAATGTTAATTACTCTGATTCAGTCAGTACATACTGTATATGTATAGTAAAATATCATGTTGTGCCTAATATGTATTATTATTATGTGCTAATCAAACATTTAATTAAATTTTTAAATGTTTAAAGAGGTAGAAATTTGATATATTGTACACATTTATCAGATTATAACATAATATCCCATAAGTATATACAATTAAAACAATAATCAAGGCCGGGCATAGTGGGGAAAGCTTGTGATTCAGTACTTGGGAGGCTGAGACAAGAGAATCACAGGTTCATGGCCAGCCTCAGAAACTTAGTGAGGCTCTCAGCAACTTAGTGAGACTCTGTTTCAAAATAAAAAATAAAACAGATCTGAGGGTGTAGCTCAGAGTTAGAAGGCCCCTGAGTTCCATCCCCAGTGCCACAAAAAATAATAATAATTAATATTTATGTCACCATTGTATAGGTGAGAAAACCAAGGCTCAGAGAGTTGCAGTATCTCACTAAAGGCCAGTTTTTAAGAAGCAGATCTAGGATTTAAACCCAATATTGCTCCTCCAAAGGACATGTCCATCCCGCTGTACTCTATTGCTTTAAATGAAGAGCAATCAAAGGCGCAGCCAAATTTAGGAAAACTCATAAGGGCAATCAGGTGAAAAATGGAGTTTGTTGGCCAAGAATGTCTGTAGTGGGATTCAGAACAACATGTCACTGAATCAGGCTTGTTCGCCCGAGCCTTAATCATATTAGATACCTGCCATTACGTTTTCACAAGACAGCAGGCCCGGCTACTCTCTGTTGCACACATAGTGTGGCATCTGGCACCCCACTGGCTCTGGGGATGGCACGGGCTGTGTTCTACATTAGGTGGGAGGCACCCTGTGCTATTTGTAACAGTTACAGCCCTGTAATGAGTCAACTATTCCCTTGGAGTCAACTGTTCACCCATGTGCGGTAAACAGAACCGGAACAGCTGCTGCTGGCTGCGCCAGACAATGCCACTGACGTGCCATCGGCTTCCCCCAATGTTGTAGGTAACAGTGATCATCACAGAAAACTCTTGCAAAGGCCTTGGCGTCTGCACAGAGCACTGGCATTCGTGATTTTGTTTGACTCTCAGAGAAGCCCCAAGAGTTAGATGTTTAACTGACAAGAAAACAGATTCAGAAAGATTGATGGTTTCTCCAGGACCACACAGCAAGCAAAGGGCAGAGCATGTACTCAGACCAGTGTCTTCTGATTTTAAATCCTTTGTCGTGTAGCCTAAGACAGTGAGAGTGGAATTGTTTAAGAGCTGAGCCTCAGAGCTGCAAGGATCTGGGAGAATTTGCAGCCCAACAGGGGAAATGTATTTCTGCTAAACCAGAATCTAGAGGGGTCTTTTTGAAAGAAGACAAACCTTTGACTTCCAATGACCAGGGACATCTTTTTCCTCCTTCTGTCCTGAGGCCCTCACAGTGAGCTGGATTAGCTAGAAATAAGGATAGTGAGAGTTCATGGACAGCAAGTTTGGTGCACAAGCTCTCTGAACTCAGGAAGCTTCTCCGGGTCACTCTCTCCACCAAAAACTCCCTTGTCAATGGATACCAGACGTCCCCTCTCCTCTGGCCTTGCCCATCAGTGTGTAAATCAATTAAAGACACCCTTCCACCAGAGCGCTTTCCACATACTTTACTGTATAAGAACTGAGGTGCTGCACGGATCCTGCACACTGCTCCTACTCTGCTTATATACCATTCTCAGCAAATCTGTTCCCAGTTAGCATCATATTATCATTCATGGTGTCGATTTCTGTGCACCATGTACAGTATTCAAAGTGAGCTCATCATTCCAGTGCCTCAATCTAATGTGTGCAGCTATAACAGAGTAGCTGAGACGAGGTAATTTGCAAAGAATAGAAATTTATTTTTGCACAGTTCTGCAGGCTGGGAAGCCCAAGGTCAAGGCTCCAGCAATTCAGTGTCTGGTGAGGGCCCAGTCTCTGTTTCCCACATGGTGCCTTGAACCTTGTGTCCTCACCTGGCAAAACAGACTGAAGAGACAGAAGGGGCCTAGATAGGTCCTCCAAACCTTTAATAAGGTCACTAATCCCTTTCATGAGGGCCCCACCCTCATGAATTAATCCTAAAAGCCCCACCTCTTAATCCTATCACATTGGTAATTAAGCTTCAACCTATGAATTTGGGGAGACACATTTTGACTATAGCAATGATCAAAGAGCCACAAAGAGCTCTCCCTGAGAATCCCAGACACTAGCTTGAAATGCAAACTCATCACCCTGTTGGACATAAAACTCTTTACCAAACCCAGTTGCAGGAAGCCTTGCTGGCACCCACCTCCTAGGCACAGTCAGAGAATCAGCTGGAACCCAGAGAGAGTTTTATAAGCCCCAAGGGCAGGGAGTAGAATAAGAAGGACAAATCCTGATAACCTGGAGGTAAACTTCTTCCCCCTTTTGGCAACTTAACAGAGCACTGGCTCCATAGGTCTGGATCTGCTCAATGTGCTGTGACCAGTTCCTGGGCTCTTCTGAAGGCTTCTTCTTTCTTTCTAACATGGCTACTTTCTCAACCTTCTTGGTCTGCAGGAAACCTGGAGGCTCCCCAGGATGCATGACCCGCACTGCTGAAACCTAAACAGCAGTCTGAGGCAGACTGGATTTAGAGCCACCCTATTGACCAAGTGCCTTCTGTTGTGACAGTCATGTAGATGTCCCCTGGCTCCCTAGTCTTTTCTTATTTCATTTAGTTTATTGATGCATTGTAGTTATACATTTTGATAAGTGTCAGGGTATCAGAAGCATGCATGCCTTTAAACATGTGAGCATCTGGGGTAGAGGTAGGAACTGTCTGCTGGAACTCGAGCCACGGTGCTCGACTGAGCCACACTCACCCTGAGCACATCTCCCTGCAGGGTCATCGGAGTGCGAGGTTGTCTTCTACAGTTCCATTCCTCCCATAGAAAGATCATTATTGTTAGGATCCGTATCACCACTGGAATGGTCAGTACCTAGTTTACCGTGGGTAGCTGTCTCTCATGTGTATCCTGAGTCTCTAGACTTGCCTATTGTCTCCCAGAGAACAGGAGTGGCATCTCACCTTCTTCCCTCCGCATCTGGAACATGGCATGGGCCCCACGCAGGGGACTAGAGATGCATGACTGTCAGAGTCATGAGTCCTTTCAGATCAGCAGAGAGGAAGCCTGTGGTCCAGTCCCTCCCTGACACTGGGGAGTCGTGGGTCTAGATGGGATCAGGTGCTGTTGCTATGAAGAGTCTGTTTTGTGGAGCCCAAGGAAAAGGGCAGGGGTCTCATGGATGGATTTCTGTGGGGTTTAAAGTGAGTCAGAAACTCTCCAGATAAGTCACTGGGAGCATGCTTTCTGTGCTGGGTGTATTTATCCCTCTTTTTACCATCTAAAGGGCTATGGGCTGGAACTAAAAGGAATCTGGCCACTGGAAGGCTTCTGTGGCATCTGTTAGAAGCGTCACTAATCCAACAGTGCCATGTGTAACAGGGCATAACGTGACGTGGAGGCCCGAGTGCAGCAGGCACCAGCAGCACTCCCAACCACGGCCCTGCAGATGGCTTCTCTACCTGCATGCATGCCAGCCCCGTGTCTTCCCGGAGAGCCCCCTCGGCCTTCCCACACACAGGATCGAACCCACACTCCGGGACAGACAGCCCCTGATGGATGACTCTCAGTTGACTGGGAGGATTCTGAAGCATGTGTTTTCCAAAGTTTCTCTGTGGCATTAAGCAATAATTGCCTAATGTGAAAACTGGATCAATAGCTCACTCTTTGGTGCCTAGATTCCCATAGTTGGCAATACCATTCCTTCCCAAAGGTGCTGGAACAAAATATAAATACCTAAAAAATTCAAACTTGTCACTACATCTTTCTGTTTATTTGCTTAAGGAAGGTAGATTTCCAGGGAAGTGCTGAGGAATATTTTTTGTCTGTTTCTGAAAAAAGGGCAGTGAGCCAAATACGTTGGGAACCTGTGCTTAATGGCTGACTTCTCTCCCTCATATCACTCTCCCTCCCCCACCCTCCATGTTCCTTCTACCTTCCAATAAACTGAGGCATTTGAATCCCTGGATGGAGAGCTGATCCTGGGAAAATCCAAACCAAAATATCAAAGCCATCAGCCTGGAAATGGGAGTCACCAGATATGGGCTGGTGTCGTTGTGAATGTCCAGAGATGAGCTGGCCAAATCGACTCGCGCCAGTCTCCTTCCCTGTAAGAGAAAGTATAGCAAGAGGAAAGTAAAATTATTATTTCTGATATTCATAGAGCCAAACTCTCTGTGGAGGACTAGTGTGTGTTTCTATACTTCATCTCAGGGACTTCTCAGCCCTTTCTTCTTCCAGGTAAGAAGCGCAGAGCAGAGGAGATGAACTGCCTGCCCCATTGGATCACAATTATGGGGACTCTTTTTCTCACACTCTTCTCCTGGATGGCTTCACATATCTAAGTTCTCAACTTGCCACCTTCCGCACCTGTCAGGTAGCCTCTTCTGATCCCTTCCTTTCTCTCCTTCCAATTCCCACAGCACCTCTACTCCCCTGTCCTAGCACCGCTGCCTGCCTTGTAATTGCTGCTTCCTGGACTCTGCACCAGGCTGTAAGTTTGGTAGAGCCAGGGACTGTTACCCATCTGTGTATTTAGCTTCAAAATATAACATGGGGTCTGGCACTGAGCAAGCTCAGGGAATAACTACTGCACGGGCGAATGCATGAATGAATGAAATTTTCCAAATGTACACCCTAATCCTGGTCACTGTCTATAATTTTGAATCGTATTGTCTTCTACTTTCCAGAGTGACTGACGTAAATTTATAGGATATATAGGTTACAAAGGACCAGAGAGACCCCTTATGAGGTCACTTTTACAGATAGGAAAACTCAAGCCCAGTATATTTATAAGGCCAGGATTCAGAAATCCTGGCTTCTACCACTTTCCGAGGAGTGACTTTTAATAAGTTTTAGATTATCTCATTCAAATGCAAACCCCTGAATTTGTTTCCCTGTCTATAAAATCAGAATAACTAGATTTCCCTGATTGACTTTAAGGAACAGTTTTCTTAGCCAGGCATGATGGCACACACCTGTAATCCCAGTATTTGGGAGGCTGAAACAGGAGGATTACAGGTTCGAGGCCAGCCTCGGCAAATTAGCAAGACCCTGTTTCAAATAAAACAGGGCTGGGAGTATAACTCAGGGGTAGAACACCCCTGGGTTCAATCCCCAATAAAATACACACACACACACACACACACACATACGAACGGCTTTCTTCCAGTGTTCACCAAGTATCTACTACGTGCCATGACCTGTGCCAGGAACTTAAATTCTGACTCCAGGCCCTCAGACCATGGCCTCAAGGCCTTATGATGTTGGTGATGATCCAGTAAGATGAGGGCTGTGTCTTACAGAGCAGGAAGCTGACCCTCAGAAATGTTTTCTACTCAAATTCACACAGCTAGTTAACAGGATAACCAAACTTCAAATGGAGCTCCATTCTTCTAAACAAATGCCACCTTCCTGGAGCCTAGAGTTTCAGGTTCCTCTCTTCCACTTCGTCCCAGTCTAAGACTCACAGGCCTGCCCTTGCTTCAGATTTTAGTGTAGCTTAATATTTCAGTGTACAATCTAATTTCGGCAACAGGCTGGGTGGTGCAGCCAAAATTAGATAAATAATAAAGGAATAAAATGGCAGGGACTCAGCATGTGCTGGGCATATTGCATCAAATGGAATAGTTTCAACAATTTGGTTTCAGGAGACTTGGAAAGCAAAGTCCAAAGAGCTGGACCACTTCTCTCCAGCTGTATCTAATCATCCCAGTCCAGTGCCATCCCATTCAGGAAGCCTTCGGGGATGGCGGGCACTGTGCTAGGATGGAGGATAAAGGGCGGAAGCTGGAGGACTGAATGAAAAGCAGCTGCTGCACATCTGGTGCTTAGATACGGCCTGGTCAGTGTTTGTTGAGTGAATGAATGAATGCTCATGTTTCATGAATGAATGCTCATGTTTCAGGCGCTACATTTACATTTATAAAAGAACACATGTCCAGAATCACACTGACTTTTTTTTATCCTGCTGTGCTCCTCACCATCGGATGTGATCTTGAACAGAGAGTGCAGTCCTTCTGTGTCTCAGTTACCTCATTTATAAAAAGGTGAAAATACTGCCTACCCCCTTTTCACAGAGTCTCTTGAACATTTACAAGAACCAAAATTTTGAGAAGAGAAAGGTTGGTGCTGGCTACAGTCCTAAAGGACAGATTTTAAATCCCCTCTTCTTATCCCTTCATCCCAGGCCTTTAGGATCTGGTCCTGGGAGCTTGGACAGGGATAGAATCCTGCTTTGTGACTTTGGGCAAGTCCCTTTATCTTTCCAAGGATTAGTTTCATCATCTGTAAAATAGGGACAATAATAGAAGCTAACTCACAGGATTATTGTGAGGGCTAAATAAGATAATGTGGGGAAAGCTTTCTTCCCAGTGCATGGTACAAGGTAGGCATTGAATGCATGTTATGTTGCTTCCCTTACACTGTTTCGTCCTTGATGCTCAACTAGCACTGTAGTCTCATGGTTTAAAAACTCACTCTGGCTGGCGTGGTGGCACACGCCTGTAACCCCAGTATTTGGGAGGCTAAGACAAGAGGATTGAAGATTCAAGATCAGCTTCAGCACTTAGAGAGACGCTCAGCAACTTAGCAAGACCCTGTTTCAAAATAAAAATAAAATAGGACTGAGGGTGTAAATCAGAGGCAGAACGCCCCTGGGTTCAATCCCCAGTACCAAAAAAATAAAAATATAAAGAAGCTCACTCTAGCCTTTCCAGCAGGGCCTTCCAATCCACATTTAGCAAACACTTCTGCCCACACCATGGAAAATCAGTGGCAGAAGATCTTCCCACAAACACGCTTTCCAAAGTCCGTCTAATTGTTGAGGAGACAAGCCCTGTACTCAGCTCCAGGTCATGAAAAGGAGAGGAATCACCTAGGACCATCTATAACCCAAAGAGAATCGACATGACTGTGCCCTGCCTGGAAGAGTTCAGAGCATGCATAAAGGGAGATTCCATCTGTTGGGAGATGACTGAATCCTGCTCAAGCCCCCAGAGACACCTGTGGGCTCCAGGGGAACGGGGCAAGCGGCGAACTCCATTATTGAGCTTGCAGTGCCACCTGGTGGGACATTTCTGCCATCACAGCCACTCTAATCCCAGAGCCAAAGCCATCAGGTCCTGGCGCCCAGCAACTCCTCGGCCAGGGACAACTTTTAGGGGATTCTATCTACCATGACCAAGGGGAAAAGTCCATTACCTATTTTTTTAATTGATCAAGAAAATCTTTAACTACTAATAATGCCACTGCTAGGGGACTGGAGTTTGGGAAAATACAGGGCAAAATTTTATTGTGTGGACCTGAATTCAAATCCTAGAATTATGTACACACACACACACACACACACACACACACACACACGCTACAACAAAGCCCATTATTTTGTATAAATAATGTGTACCAATAAAAAGAACATTGTGCATATTTTTAAATGTGGTTTGGTTTTAATCTGAAAGTTATTACTAGGAAAAAAGGAATCGAGTTCGGGGGAAATATTAGATTTCACAGATTTCCATCAAATAGCTATTGTTAACATAGCATAATTAAAATAAGCCATGGATGGACTGTGCAGTAGGCTAGAGAAGTTCATTTAAAATAAAATACTTTTAAAACAAATATTTGCCTAAATGATAGCGCAAAAAAACAATTATGTAAGCACATGGTGGAATTTGACATATATCAAGTCTTTTAAGTAAGTCAACCCGTTCAATGAGAAACTAATGATAAACAAATCAAACCTACTGACCTTCCGGGTGGCCTAGGTCGAGTGGCTGCTGACATCTTCAAAATGGAGGTGAGTGTGCTGACCTGGCCAGGTGTGGGAGAGAATAGATGAGTTACTACATGTAGAACACCTGGAACTCCGTCAAAGCTTATTCACTTCTCCCCTGGTCAGAGAGAACTAGTGTGAGCTCACTGCGTGAACAGTCTTCTTACACGAAGCAAGAGAGCCCCAGGATGAAATGGGTGCGTGATCCCAATTTCTATAAAGTTTTTCAAGTATTTAAAGTACATCTTCCATTTCTATCTTCATTGTCCTTGGTCTCCTCACAGGTCCAGAGACCCAAGAACCACCCATTAGCCAGGCATGGTGGCACATGCCTATAATCCCAGTACTTGGGAGGCTGAAACAGCAGGATCGCAGGTTTGAGGCCAGCCTCAGCAACATGATGAAGCCCTCAGCAACTTAGTGAGACCCTGTTTCAAAATTAAAAAAAAAAACAAAAATAGGGCTGGGGTGTAGTTCAGAGGTAGAACATCCCTGGATTCAATCCCCAGTAGCACAATAAAAAAAAGAATCACTTATTAAATCCTCCTATTTCTTTCTATCTCGCTGTCACGGGCCACACAGGAAATTATGTGAGAGCTTAAACCTTTGAAGTTTCAGCATAATGATTTTGTGAAGAAAAGGGTAATGAAAAAACGTGATGCGCATCTGGAAACACCTGGGCACCTGGTGGTAGGTACACCTGTCCCCATAGTGGGATGAAAGAGACCCAAGAAGACGAGGATCTCATATCACGATGGAATTGTGGCATCAATGTACAGTGTTAGAGCAAGAAGAGAACTTAAACAATATGTCCCCCAACCCTTCATTTTACACGGAAGTAAACTGAGGCCTGAGAGGACACGGCTTTTCAATGATCACATAGAAATTAGTGGTGGAACTGGAGACAAAACCTAGTCTCCTAAGTAAAGAGAGTGAGACCTTTGATACATGAAAAAGCAGGCACTTGAAATCTTCAGGGAGACGGTGGGCAAGTTAATAAACAGCACTGGGACGACTGGCTAGCATTGTAGGAAAAGAATCTGAGCTAGATTCCTGCCTTACTTCCTATGCCGAAATAACTATGTAATTACTAACTTTATTTTTAAGGGACGATTAAGAGTGGCAGCATGATATATACATTTTCAAAAGATCTCTATATGCCACAAATTTAAGGGCTTTTTTCTTTGAAAGGATATCAGAAATTGGTGATAGGTAAACTTCTTTGGAGAGGCATGGGAGGGGAACACTGTCTGGGTGAAAGAGATAGTGTTTACTTACATTCTGTATTGCTAATTTTTAAAAACCTCACGCATGTATAATTTTTCTTAACTATATTCATCTATGTTAACATAGAGGTTCTCAGGATATTGGGGTAATTGATGGGTTTTGTTGTTATTGTTGTTGTTACTTATTTTCTTCTGTATCTTTCTCTGTTTAAGACAAAAAAATCCAAAGTTTTTTAATTTAAAAACTAAAGAAATAAAAAGCATAAAAATGCTAGAAAAGAATGGATGAATATAGACAGTCCCCAACTTACAATAGTTTGTCTTACAATTTTTAAACTTTACAATGGTCGCAACAGCAATACACATTCAGTAGAAACCCTACTTTGAATATTGAATTTTCATCTTTTCCTAGGCTGGCAATATGTAGTATAAAATACTCTTGTGTTGCTGGGCCACGGCACCAAGCCATGGCGTCCAGTCTGCCACAGGATCACAAGGATGAATGCAGTGCTGTGCAGTGTGCTGTGTCGCTGACCGTGATGTTGGATGGGTTGGGTGTATTAGATGCATTTTCAACTGAAGTTATCTTCCGTTTACGATGGGTCTATCAGGATGTAACCCTGCTGTAAACTGAGGAGCATCTGCAGCTTTATAATCTTGGAGTGGGAAACACTTTCTAAGCATGACATAAAACCAGAAGCCCTGAAGGAAAAGACTGATAAATCTAACTACATAAAATGTTTAGTCTTCTGCACAAGAAAACAAAATTAAAAGAACACAGAACACTTAGGAGAATACTGGCTATACATTTGCTAGACAAAGGGCTAATTTCTTTACTGTAAGATGAGCTTTCCAAATCAACAAAGAAAAGCCACACAACCCAATAGAAATGCTAATGTCCAATAAACGGATTTTAATATGCTTGATTACATTCATAATTAAGAAAATGCAAATTAAATCAACATTAGGATGCTATTTTACATTCCTATCAGTTTGACAAAATATTCAAAGTTTAATGATATTAAATTGGTCCAAGTTTTAAAAGAACAATTTGGGAACATCTACTACCCCCTCGGGGTGCAGATGCCATCATATTTTTTGTGTTTTTACCTACCACTACGATGGTCTTTTGCCCTCAAAACTTATATGCTGAGGGTTGGGGGTGTAGCTCAGTGGTAGAGCACTTGCTTAGTATGTGTGAGGTCCTAGGTTCAATCCCCAGCACTGAAAAAAAAAAAAAAACAAACAAAAGCCTCATGTTGAAATTTAACCACCAATGTGATAATATGAAGAGGTGAGGCCTTTAGGTGGGGCCTTAATGGCCTTCATTAAGCCTTCAAGGCAGAGCCTCGTGAATGGGTTAGGGTTCTTACCAGTGGACTTGAGGAAGTGGGTTGCTCTCCTGTCCTTCCGCCAGGTGAGGATGCACACTAGTGACGCCATCTTGGAAGCAAAGACTGGGGCCTTCACCCGACACCAGGCTGCTGGTACCTTGATCTTGAACTTCCCAGCCTGCAGAACTATGAGGAAGTAATTTTCAATTCTTTAAAATTACCTAGTGCAAGATACTTTATTATAGCAGCACAAACAGACTAGGATATATACTCTCCTGTGGAGGCCCAGCTCTCCTTCCTGAAGCCTGCCCCAATTCTCTAAACATCTAGGGTGCCTCGGTCAGAGGACGAGGCGGTGTCAGCCCTGCTCACAACTTCCAGCTAAAAAGGAAGTGGAGAATTGTCTGTTCCTCTGACTGCTGTCATTCACCACAGTGACGGATAGCTTTTGAAGGCTGGCTCTGGCATGCTCCTCGGATAACTCTTGCCCACTCTTCCCGTTGCTGGGACAGTCCCCGGCTCAGTCAGTGATTCTTCCGGAGAAGGAGACACCCACCCCCGAGACTCAGCTGCATGAAGAGGGCTCCTCATCACATGGGCCCTCAAAACCCCTGTGTCTCCCTCTCACAGCATTCCACTTCCACACACAGCAGCTACCCCACTGTGGCAGAGGTGCAGGTCCGGGGTATTTTGCAGATCAGGATTGTGGGGCTATTGGCACCAGGGGAAACATTCCCCAAGGGCTTGGGGGTGGAGGAGGTAGTGTCCTTAGAGTGGCAGTAGATCTGGCCCTACCAGCGTGTCTGATGTTGGACCTTTTCCAGAGAACAACAGTTCTTTGAAGATCTGTGAGCTCCTGTGTTGCAGCCAATCCAGAAGGATCTACCCAACTGTCTTAGGCCAAGCTCTTCTCTCAGCTCTCTTGGAGATACTTCCTTAGAGAGCAAGAACGCCCCAAGAGGGCTGAGCTCTGGCTCTGGACACTCATTAGACCGTAGTCAGGGCCACCAGTGTCCATCCCAAAACCTCTCTCTAACTCTGACTCTCAGAAAGAAGAGGAGTACAGGGAAGAAAGGCAAGAGGAGGAGAAGGCCCAGCCTTCCAGAGGGGCTTCTACAGCAGCGGCCCAGCCCCTCCCCTGAGCTTCCCACTGCACCTTTTGTGTCCCAGACTGGTACACATCTGCAGATTTAGGATGCGTCCCTTGAGATGTGCTTCAGTCACCAGTGCCCTTCACTGTCAAAGGAAAACAGTTCATTTGAGGTAGGGCCATGCCTTATACCAACAATGTGATTTGTAGGAGTTTACTACGCAGAAATACTAGAACAAGTGCACAAAGATAGCCCCATAGCATGGTTCATGAGAATGGAAAATGGAAAGAACCTAAATGTGCATGAACATGAGAGTGGTTAAGTAAATCACAGTATATACATACTGGACAGTGCTGTGTGGCATCAAAAGCAATGAGGTGGATTTACGTTTACAGATATGGAAAGACATGCAAGATTCTCTAGTAAGTGAGAAAAACATACTACAAAGTAGTATTAAAATATGTCCCACCATAGTTTTTATGAGATTATCTATAAAATAGAAAACACTATAAGCCAGACACTCTAAGTGCTTTACATATAATAACTGATTTAATTCTCATAACCACATGGAGTAGGTGTCCATTTTCCATGTAGGAAAACTGAGGCACAGGAAGGTTGTATAACCAGGGTAAGCTCATAAAGCTAGAAGGAACCAGGCATTATAACTTGGACCCAGGCAGGCTGGCTCCAGAGTCTAGCACCTAAACACCACACTAGTTTATGTTTTTCTGCACAGGTGGGTATGCCTACACTTGTCCAGAAAGAAGCCACCCAAATTCTTCATACTCATTACCTATAAGAATCAGGATTAGAAAACTGAGGAAATGGAAGGAAAACATTTACCTCTTCCCTACATGCCTTTCTGCATTTCTTGACAATTTTTATAATAAGCATGCATTACCTCTACAACATGCACACACACACACACACACACACACACACACACACACAGAAAGAAAGAAATATATTTGAGAATTGATTCAAGAAAGTCACTAGGCTTGGGCTGACACAATCATCCACCCTAGACCTAATCCCACTGATGCCTCCTACAATAATCTGAGAAAATCCTATATAGCTTTTATTCACTCAACCGTTGACATTTAAGCCCCTATGAGTGCCAGGCATGATCACTGGGTGCACTACTCTACTCAAAACCTTCAGTGGCTTCCTCCAGCCATGGGATCCCAGCCCTTTCCAACCTAACCTTGCCACTTCCTACTCAAACCTTATTCCTGTGCAGCACTAAGCTGTTAGTCACCCCCAGTTCACAAATGTCTGGTATTCACTTCCCTTCCGGGCCCTTATCCTGGATTGCTCTCACCCAGTCATCCACGCCCATGCTCACGTGGTGAACTCTTAACTCCTCTTTCAGTGGCTCAGTTTAAGCACCTCAACCAGAAAGCTCTTCACTGACACCCTTTTCCACCAAGGGTGAGTTTGGTGCCTCTCCTCCTGCCCCCGTAAGTCCTGCTGTGTCTCAGTCCCCGGAGTTCGCACTTTGATTTTGTTTGTCTGATGAGTGTGCCTGTCTTCTGTGAGCTCCGCAAGGATGCTGCTGTTCATCTTGACTTTTCAGGCAACTAGCATGGGACCTAGAACAGTGGAAATGCTCAAGCAGTCTTGGAAGTTAACAGAGAACGTTAAGAATAATAGGTAAGGATGGGCACAGTGGCACGCATCTGCAATCCCCTTGGGGACTGAGACAGGAAGATCACAGTTTCAAGGCCAGTCTCAGCAACTTAGAAAGACCCTGTTTCAAAATAAAAAATAAATACAGGCATGGTGGCACACATCTGTAATCCTAGTACTTAAAAGGCTAAGACAGGAGGATCACAGGTTCAAGGCCAGCCTCAGCAACTTGGCAAGGTCCCTCCGCAACTTAGCGAGACTCTGTTTCAAAATAAAATATAAAATGGGGCTGAGGTGTAGCTCAGAGGTAGAATGCCTCTGTGTTCAACCTCCAGAAATAAATAAATAAATAAATAAATAAATAAATAAATGGGTCTGGAGGTGTAGCCTGGAGGTAGAATGCCCCTGGGTTCAATCCCCAATACCAAAAATAAACAAATAAATAAAAAAGATTTAAAAATAGCTAGGATTTATTAAGCCCTAGCATATGCCATGAACTAATCTTAACCCTTTACATTTGTTATCTCTCAATTAATCATCAAGCAGCTATATGAAGCAGGAACTATAACTATCCCCTCTTCCAACCAAAAGACCATTCTAAGGCAGAGAGAGAGAGAGAGAGAGAGAGAGAGAGAGAGAGAGATCAAGTCTCTTGTTTTGAGTTCACACAGCTGGAAAGTGGTAGAGGTCAGATAGACCCAGGCTTGTGACACTAGAACCATGGCCACCTGTGCTACAGTGGCCTGAATGGAGAGCTAAGTGCCACAGCTTGAGGGTGGGCTCCAACTCCTCCCCAGCCTCCCCAGTCACTCCAGGGCCTCTGGCTTATGATGGTAGGGTCCAGGAAGCTTACACTTTTTGAGGTACATAGAGGTACCATTTCCTTGTTCCATCAAAGTTCCCCAAAGGGGAGGCCAGATACTGCCTCCTCTTACTCTAGTGATCAACACAAAGCCCAGAACCCAGGAGCTAGCACTCAGGTATTTTCAAGAAAGTAGGGAGAAAGGAATAAAGGAAGTAGAGAAGGAGGAAGGGATAGACAGCTCTGCCATCTGCCACCTCCTTTTGTCACTGCCAACATACATACATGCACACACACACACACACACACACACACACACACATCTTGGATCTCACCTCTTCCAAGTATCTCGGTTGTCATGGAAAATACAACTTGAAAACAACATCTCATCCTCTCTCCTATGATTTTCCTTTATAAAGATAATAGGAGGGTCCTACTTTCTGCCAGAATTCCCAGCTGCACCAAAGTACCTCAAAACTGACACTACAGTGCCATCTTTTGTTCAAAGGCCACCATGCCACCAAAATTGAGACATGCAAACAGATCTTTTCCAGTCTGTTGATAGTACACACGCACACACACACACACACACACACACACACACACACACACATACTGCCCTGTGAACCCTCCTCTTTATAATTCCAAGGTGCGGCAGGCACAGTAGACACTGCACACATTCCCTTGCAAAGAAAGACTAGTCTCCGGGTGCTGAGGGTGCACACATAGAGACAGACCTCAGCCATACGTGAGCTGCCTCTCCACAGAACACTGCCTCACCCAACGCCATGGCCTTCCTAGAGTAACACACACACAGTGACTGATTGACACAGTGGTGTAAAAGCCTGACCATCTCAGCCCGGCTCACAGCACCTCTGCAGGGCCCTCTCACTCCAGAGCTCCCCACAGGCAAGGATGGGACTGCATCAATCGGGTCTGTGTCAAGGCTCAGCTTCTCCCTCTGCCTAAGCCTTTTTCTAGACCCTCTCTTCCACGGGTGCCAATCCTGAAGCACACCTTCACACTACCCTGCACACTGCCCTCCATTGCAGAATCTGCTTCCATAATGCTGCCTCTGACGTGTGCAAGTGTCCCTGTTTGCTCACCTATTCAAGGAGCATTCATTGAGCCCACATGTAGTAAAGGAACCTGTTAAATTATTCTCTATTTCTGTTATCTGGAACCCAAGCTAGTCTAAATATAACGGTTGGTCTTGTCAGCTGGAAAACTACAAATAAAGCAGGTGAATCAGTTAATAGTGCCCAAGCCGTCTTTGAGGTCCTGGAGTAACTTTAAAAAAATAGTACAAATATCTGGATCACATAGTCTTATATTGTATCAGTGTCGTGTGACCTGCCATTCATGAGGGGTGGAGATATGGATGCTCGCAGGTGGACTCAAAGAGTACATCTTTAACATGTCCCTTTAAGTTAAAGGGGGAAGCCATTTCCCATGCCAGCATTTCATGACCACTTCTAGGTTTCAGCCCCTTCTCATCACCACAGCAACTAGGGACATTTTGGGGGTAAAAAACAGCCACTGCCAAACCTTGATGACTAATTCAGAGATGTAGATACCCGGACTTTCCTCCTACCTTTCTAAACGTGAGCTCTTTGATCTTGCAACGTGCATTTCAGCATCACAGTACCAATGCACCCTCACTCACAGCCAGATTGACGAATACCAATACCACAGAGTCTCCACATATCCCCTGGGGGGGCTGGGGGGCAAGGGGAAGGCCAGGCACTGTAAGGACCTGGGTGTTATCACTAGTAGCGCTGAACAACTAACCAGTCCAGCGTACGAGAGCTGCAGCGCCACCTGGTGGACACTGGGGTTTCTGTCTGTCCCTTACCCTCTTGCTCCACAGCTGGGATGCACCAGCTCCTTCTAGGAACATTCTTACCCTGCTCTCTCAGGGGTGGTCATATTCGCGCATGGTCCCATCACTTCCATCAGCACCACCAGTTTGGAGTTGCTCCACCTAAAGCAAGGCTTTGCCAGCCCCTGCCGGAGAACCATAGCAGAGGACACCTTAACAAGCAACAGGCATGGGAAGTAGCAGGGGCTGGTTTCGTTGCACCCTGACCAGGTCATTCACCTCTCTGACCTTTCTTCATTTGCAAGGAGAGATAACAGTAGCCATTTGATGACCTACTATATTTCGAGTGCTGTTCTTCCTTGCTTACACTTTAATTTGCTTCTCTCAACTACTCAATAAGGTCGTTATTATCCATTTCCACTTTACACATGAGAAAGCGGAATCTCAGAGAGGTTAGGTCACTTGCCCAAGGTCACCCAGGTGGGAAATGGGAGTTTATATTTGAATGTAGGTTTATGGAACTCAGAGTCCAGCATCTTCACCCCGCATGAGCATTGCTGCCTCTTAATTGTATTGCGCGAGTTTCTTTAAAGGACACTGTGGAACCGCCTCACAGCTCAGTGCCTGCACATCACTGGCGCTCAATAAGGGCTAGAAGAAAAGGGAGCTGGAATGGAAGGATGGCTGTTGAATGAACCTTTCTACAATGAAGTGCACAGCCCGCTCACCACTATCACACATTCAAATATGCAGTAGACAGTTAACCTAAAGTGGGCATGGAAGGGGCCCTGCATGCCCCCTCACCCACAACACCTCTCAAAAGACTGTCCTACCTAGACAGTAGACCCAAGCATGACCCAGGATCCTTCCACTGTCACTCGGCTCTTCAGTATAGTGAGCACCCAGGCCTCCATAGCCTCAGACAGAAGTCCAATAAACAACCTGTCCTTCAGTCACTAATTGTTCGAGTTTTGGAAACTCTTATGTGGTCATAGGAAAGTCAAGGATTCATCCCTCACCCCCAGTTCAATCTTGCATTTTATTGATAAGCTTATGTAACTAAGACAATGAAGTTTCTTTTAAGTGACCAAGAAAATAAGAATAGTGAATGGAATCATACTAATGGCCCATACCTTGCACATTTAATATATGGTGGGGACCACTTCTATCACCTCCCTCTGCTATAAATTGATTTTCAGCTGGGCGTGGTGGTACACATCTGTAATCCCAGATGGGAGGCTGAGATGGGAGGATCGAAAGCTTGAAGCCAGCAATCTTAGCAAGACCCCTCAGCAACTTAGCAAGACCCTATTTTAAAATAAAAAGGGCTGGGGTGTAGCTCAGAGGTAGAATGCCCCTGGGTTCCATCCCCAGGACCAAAATAAATAAATAAATATTTATTTATAAATGCTAAATAAATATTTGTTTGTTTATTTTCAATAATAATCATGAAATAAAACAATAAATTAAATTCCAGAAGACATCTAATGGATCATCAAACAAGGCATTCAAGCAGTGAACATTTTCTTTTTGTGTGTGTGCTATGCACATATATATTCATGACAATAAAAATAAAAACTGAAATAAGTATTAAAGTAGAAAAATGAAAGTAATGGCTTAGAACTTTTTAAGTACATTAACTACTTTTTCTTGAAAGAAAGGATGGTAAACACAAGAAGTGCTTCCAAGAGTGTGAGCTCTGCAATTATCCAAGGATGACTTGCACAGAGAATGACAGAAATGGAGTAACCCAAGTTCTGTTTCTTCATCTTTAAATCATTATGCTATCAATTTTTATTTTCTTCTATTGCTTTAATGCAAAAATATATAGTAACACAGGAACCAAGAATATAGGGAACTGTGCTCCAAATGAACTAGAACAATGCAATTCCACAGCATCTTGCGTGTGGCCAAGTCCACCTGTGTTCGCAGCTGGCTGAACAACTGGAAGGTCTTCATATTCATTTGCACATAAATTACAACTGGTGGGGAGGGTACTGGGACGTCTGGGCTAAATAACCCTCCAAAATAAAAAGCCCTTTATTTTATTTTTTATTTTGAAATAGGGTCTTGCTAGTTTATGGATTGGCCTGGAATCTATGATCCTCCTGGCTCAGCCTCCCAAGTACTGGGATTACAGGCATGCACCACCACATCCAGCTATAAATTACATTGTTTAATAAAGGGTAACTAATGAGCAGGTCCCTGTTGTAGGGGGGACGAGAACAGAGCCTGGGCCGGTCCAGCTGATTCCTCCTCATCTCATGATGCAGCTTCCCAGCATATCCACAGTTATTCTTGAGAACTGTGAACAAGAAAGCAGAGACAATGGTGGTCGTTGTCATCATCATCATCATCATCATCATCAGTCCCACTTAATCCTTTGAAACTGAAGCACAGGGAGGCTAAGCCACTAACCCAGTGTGGCCCAGCTAGCAAGAAGCAGAACCATGATTTGAATCCTAATCTGCCTAACTTCAGGAGTGAGTCCCCTCGCAATGCATTTGACTAAACACTGGCACACTAGATCCTGTGTAGCAGAAAGAGAAGCTGCCTATCTGAGAGCGATTGGGTGGGTTCCAAAAGCTCTGTCTGCAATTAACTTTCTCTTACACAAGACTTTCATAATACGTGAAATTCAGCCATTATTCGTCTTTTCAGTTTTAAGTAACAGTCATAGCATTTATTGCGGTTTGAAATTAAATATGTCTACCATCATTGGATTAATGTGTGTATCCTCCATAGATTGACAGCTGTGGGGACCACAGAGCATCCCCAGCACTAGCCTAGGTCCTAGGGCATCAGAAACATCAAAGTTGCGTATGCCATGTGCATAAAGGGACGGCAACAGGAGTGCTCCGGCTGCCTGCCTCCTTGGCTCCTCTGTGTCTTTGTCTGCCTTCCCATTTAGGCTGTAACCACTGAGGGCAGAAACTGTGTTTTGCTGCTTTGGAGCCCCACAACACTTGATAACAAGTACAGTACAGGTGCTGTAAATATTGAAATAGAATTTGAGACTCAAGTCTGATTCCTCCTTGCCACGTGTCCTTGGACAAGTCACTTGAACTCCCCAGTTTACTCATTTATAACATGGTGATAGTAGCACCTTATTGTAAAGTTGCTATAAGGATTACTAGTCCCAGAATGTCTAGAGTATGGAGTACAGCCTGACACTTAGAACCCAAAACACAATGCATGTATGTTTTTCCTGTCTGTCCAGCTGCAGGAACAAGGGACCTTCAAGGACATGCTCAGACACTGCCCAAGCGGAAGCTAAGAGATTTGGCAGCATGTGGCGACACCGCCCCCTGCTGCTGGGTTATGCTTCCGTGTGCCGGGCACCTCAAGTGCTGGGGTGAGTCCCGGCCAGAGTCCCTAAGGGGAGAGCCACTCCATATCACACCTCCAATCCCTATTTTGTCTCTTTTTATTGCTGCTGCTGATTCCTCTTTTCTGCTGATTCTGACACGGGTTTCTGCTTCTCTCTGTTCTGTTTGTGTCTCCTGACACACCCACTATATTGGGAATCCATTCAACAGACCTTGTGCGCGTTGCCAGGGCTGGAGAGGAAAATGGATTGAGCACAGCTCCATCTTTGAGCAGCTCGCAGCCTAGTGGTGGGGACATAGAGAAAACTTCCAATTTGGAATGATAAGTATTGTTGCATAGGAATGCAAAGGCACCTGAGAAATCAGAGGACGTGGTGACCACAGCCTCCACCCCCTCCACTAAGAGCCCTGAGGGAGGCAGTGAACTTTGCTCCCACTAGTGGTGAGAGGAATTGCATGATGGAATTCAAGCTAAGAGGTGACCTCCCACCCACACTGGGTGGAAACATGGCACAATTGTTACATTGACACAGCTCCAGGCCGTGTGTGTGTGTGTGTGTGTGTGTGTGTGTGTGTGTACTTTTATTGGTGCATGATAGTCTTATAGTCTCACATCATAATGTAGTTCATAGTGATAGACATGCACACAGCACTTGGTGAGCGTCCCCTGGCTCCCTCCCTACTTCCCCCTTCCCCATGCATGATATTGAGATTGGCATTGGTGTTCTCACATATGTATATAATGTCAATGGAAGTGTTTCCTTCATTAATTCTCCCCCTCCCCTAGACCACCTCCCTCACTCCACTGGAGTTTCTCCTCCATTATCTAAAGTCCCTCTTGTATCCCAATTGCTAAGTAGAATTCTATTGTGTGTATATCCCATAATTTTGTAATCCATTCATCTGTTGATGGACACCTAGGTTGGTTCCATAATTAATTTGACTATTGTGAATTGTGCTGCTATAAACATGAATATGCATGTATCATTATAATATTCTGACTTCAGTCCCTTTGGAAAGATAACCAGGAGTGGTATAGCTGGATTCATTCCCAGTTTTCTGAGGAATCTCCACATGTCTTTCTGGTTTATACCATTTATCCCAGATATGATTCTTTCTCCTCCTCCTTCTCCTCTTTCTTTTTCTTCTTCTTCTTTTTAATTTGGTGCTATGGATTGAACCCATGGACATTCTATATCCAAGCTACACCCTGAGCCCTTCTTTTAATTTTTAATTTTGAAACAAGGTCTCACTAAGTTTCTGAGGGTCTACCTAAGTTGCGGAAGCTGTCCCGGAACCAGTAATCCTCTGGTCTCGGCCTCACAAGTACTGAGATTACAGGCATGTGCCACCATGCCTCACACTATCTTCTTCCTCGAGCTGCATTTGCACATGGGTCATCTTGTTGCATTGGTGGAAGATTCCTCGGGACAGTGGAACTCACCTCACCTCACATGCAGAAGCAGTGCCTAGCAGAATGATGAGCATCATCTCTCACCCTGTCCCTCAGGTCCTGTACCACAGAGCCCGGCCTACCCTTCAGCCCCTCCGTTCCCAAGTATCTTATTTGAACATCTCCCTCTTACTTTCTTTGCCCCTTACCCATCCTGCCACTTGTCCCCACCTCATCTCCTATCCCAGGAACTTCACCCCATATCCCAGACTGTAGAACCAACGTCATCAAGTCACCGAAAGGAACAAAGGCCTTGCCATTTTACATTATCTGTCATCCTTAGAAGGATATGTGAGCACGTAAGTAGCAAAGCGGATTCTTGTGGCGCCTTTAGTAAGCAGAAGCTCTGTGATTCCATTTTGCCCATTTCACATCACTAGCCTTAATCCTACTGTAGCTGCCCTCCTTCCTGGAAGTATCCAAACAGTGGCATTGAAATCTCGGACGCAGCCCTCATTCAGAGGATTCAAGAACCTCACATCATTTCAATTTGGCATTTATAGTTATCTGATAAAAGGAGATGCAGGAAATATTAAACAAAATCCCTGCTCTCCAAGGATTTGCATTCTAGCAAAAGAGGCAGTCAAAAGCCAAAAGAGGCGGGGTGTGATTTATTTTCATTCGGTTTCATGTGCCAGTTACCACAACTTAATTTCTTTTCTAGACAGAGTTCTGCAGTCTGCTTTCTTTCTTTCCTTACTATCTCCCATTCCCTCCTCTCCTCTCTCTCTCCCTCCCTCCGTCCCTCCCTCCTCTTTCTACATGAAGGCAGCTACCTTGCAGCCATCAGAAAGAAAAGACTTGTGTGAAAAAATATCATCCTTAACCTGGCATTTGCTTAAAGTCCTTTTATTTAATGAAGACATCTTTATGTGCCTTATAATCTAAACTTTCTCAGCCATATCTTCCTCTGTTGCTTAGAACAGATCCTCGTCCATGGATCTCTGGACTGTTATAAGAGCAAAAAATAAATATCTATTATGCTGAATCATTATATGCATACATCTTTTTGTTACCAAAATCTAGCCTATGCAAACTAATTTTAAAACTGACTATATCACAAGGAAGGATGAAGTGCTAGGTAGAGGTATATCTGTGCTTGGAAAAACACAGATGAAGAACTGATATGTTCTACTTAATATGTATTTTCCAGCCTGTCAGAATTTATCCTCATGACAACACTGCTGAGTACTTTTTATCCATTGTATAGCTTGGGAGACTGAGGTTCATAAAAGCAAAGGAACTTGCAGCTGGGCATGGTGGCACACACCTACAATCACAGTACTTGGGAAGCTGAGTCAGGAGGATTGCAGCAGGTTCTAGACCAGCCTCAGCAACTTAGCAAGACCCTCAGAAACCTAGAAAGACCCTGTTTCAAAACAAAATAAAATAAAATAGGACTGGTGGTATAGCTCAGAGATAGAATGCCCCTGGGTTCAATCCCAATACCACACCAAAAAAAAAAAAATGTTAAGGAACTTGTGCAACACAAAGTTAGCTATCAGTGGAATTGGGATACAAATTTAAATGCCACTTCAAAATCCATAGTCTTTCCAGGATACCATGTGACCCCTTGTAGTAGAGGTCACAGATGGTTTGACAGGGAACTAATATTGGAATGGGCCTGAGAAAATGTGTAGGATGTACAAGCCAAGTGTCAGAGGCAGCCTAAAGTGTCCCACAGATATCCACACTCTTATGCAAATCAAGCTGGGCAGAAGTGACTCCAGGTTATATCAGGGTGGCTACAAAATTGGAAACAAAACTCATTTAATTCATAAGGCCACTTTCTGGGGAGTTAATTAATATTCTTGCTTTGAGCACACATTTCCCTCTTCCTACAGGTACACAAGTTATTGGAATGATGGGCCCATACACCATCTGTCTGGTTAAATAAAACTGCCAAAAACCCAGGGCTGGAGCTCTTAGCAAGTGAGGACATTCTGGTATCAACAATTGGCTTGAGCCTTCTCACATAGAACACACCAATTAAAAGGACTAATTAGGATTTAGTTAGAGCCCAGTGGGATTTATTAAAGGAAAAGCTTGTAAAACATTTCATCCCAAAACATGTATTTGGATAATCCAGAGAGTGATTTAATTAGGGGATTAAAAGCCCAATGAAGTATGTTCCAAAATGGAATTGTTTCTGTTAAAACTACATGGAGATCACAGTCCTGGGGCCAAAAACAAAGACATGCCAAGCATCCTCTGCCCTCCTTTTTAATGGGCAGATGGCTACAAAAATTCATCTTTTAATCCATTTAGTCCAAGAGCATAGAATAACTTTTGTTGGGTCTTTCCTGCCATGAAAAAGCCATATTGATAATTATAGCTCTCAATTTCTCCTCCCAGTGCTGCAAAACTCTGTCACTGGGGGCCTGGACCCCTAACATAATTCATGTTCTAAGTTACCCTTGCATGGGGTTTTGTGTAGCCCCTTTCAAACTGTGAGCCAGGTACAAATTGTGTCACACAATACTAACACCAATTCAGTGCCTGGTGTGTTGTGATGTAACCCAGAGTCTACAACTGCAATGGGAGAATACACTTCAAAGAGTTTCAGGTTCTTTGCATGGGTCACTTATCATCTCAAGCTTCAAACCCTATCTGTGCGTGAGATTGGAGTCACAGTAACAGTCGAAATCCAAATACCATGCTTTCTTGCCTCCACCTGTGTGTGCAAACCTCAGTTCCTACAAAGTCTTTCTAAGAATCCCCAAAACGTGTCTGGCTGTGCTCAAAAGCCAAGCCAGGCAACTAGCATGAGGGAATCCATAGTCTCTTTTTCCCAACCCACTTCATTTCCCAAGGAACACAAACTAAGAACCAGTGGGGACCAGATGAAGAGACCAGAAGAAATAGGAGAGACCACGAAGACCTCCTTGCTGGGTCAAGTGTATCTAGCCTAGCTCCTTTCTCTCTCTCAGGGTAAAGCCTTTTATGGAGGCTCCTTAGTCCCCTCAGCAAATCCACTTCTGTTGAGCCAAGCCCTCTAGGTCAACAGACAGCTGTGGTTCTAAGACTAGTTCAAGTTGGTGTTCCTCAGGCTGCAAATTCATCACAGCATTGCTATGACGTCAGGGAGTTGGAGGCAAGCTGAGTGTCCATCAGGTAAAATATGTTGGATGTCCACCTCGGAGTAGAGTAATAGTAATAATACTAATAATAGTATTAGAAGTAATAGACAACCCTGTCCTTGGGCAGCTGAGACAGGAGTATCACAGGTAAGCTTCAGCAACTTAGCAACATCCTGTTTCAAAAAAAATTTTTTTAAATAGGGCTGGGGATATATCTCAGAGGTAGAATGCCTCTGGGTTCAACCTCCAGTATCCCCTCAAAGGAATGTGTGTGTGTGTGTGTGTGTGTGTGTGTGTGTACATATATAAAAATATGCATCTTACAAAAATATGCACAAAAGAATATATATTAAATACACACATGATGATATAGAAAATGAGGAATGAATAAGTGAATGCCTGGATGAATATATACATACAATTATGTATACAAGAGAAGAGACTTGCAGGGACCAGTGATAATAATGTGTCAGAATCTGAGGAACATGATTACTTCAACCCTACACACTGGAGATCCAATCTAAAAGAAAAGACATTTTTGAGGGTGAAGCTTATAATTAAAAATGTAAGAATGGCCAGAGGGATGAGGGGTATAGGTTATAGCATTTGATTATTTCCAAGTGGAAAATAGTTTGGGATAAGCAAAGAAAGATCAGCTCCCTCAGTGCTGTGGTTGGAAAATCTGGGTACATCTGAAGCATCTGGGGGCTGATTAAAATAGAGATCAATGGGCCCCACCTTCAGAATTTCTAATTCATTAGATCTGAGATAGACTCCAAAATGTGCATTTTTAATAAGTTTCCTGATGATACTGATGATGCTGGTCAGGGACCAAACATTGAGAACCACAATCCAAAATCTAGCCTATGCAAACTAATTTTAAAACTGACTATATCACAAGTCATTTTTTATGGGTTTGTGTGGTTCACTTCTCCTCAGCAAGTGGATTACCAAATAATCCAGGAGCCTACGAAATGAAACTTCTCTCTTCTTATGAATTACTACAGCTTTGGACATCATCTGAAGACATTTTTGTTACAACTCACTTCTTGAAATCAGAATATTTTTATTATTTTTCTCTTATGTTTTGCTTTTCTTTAATATTCCATTATTTTTATCTGAATTTTCTGAGTTCTTTGTCAACTAAATTTGAACTTATCAAAATAAAGTCCAAATCAAAAGTTTGTAATTTCCCCCTTTATTTTATTGAAATGTCCCTAAACATCTTTTGGAAGTGCAATTTAAATGATGTATTTAAGCTTCACCAACTAAGCTAGTCCCCATCAAATAAGAGAGGGAAGTTGTAAAGTGCATTTGGGATTGGATGTGCTTTTTCTTAAATTACCAAGTATATTCCTGATGGGAGAGAAATTCAATCTTGACAAAGCATCAATGAGAACTAAATTCTCTTCTTATGATTTTACACATCTAAAGAACTAGAATAAATTTCTACAGGCTAGCTTCTGACTCCATGCATTTGAAACCTCGTTTCTCCTCTCCTGCACATATTTCCCTGGACCAGGCACTGTGAAACAGATCCCATGGCAAAGCAACCTCTGACCCTGAGTCATCTCTTCCCAACTGCACAGCGGGTGGACAAGTGTTCCCAGAAACCATTTCTACACTAAAAGAGCCAGCAATAACTTAAAACATGTAAGAGATAGAAAACCACATAAATACAACTAAACTCAAAATTAAACCTATCCCTACTCAACTTCCCATGAGCTGGATCCCAAAAATGTCCATGACCTCGCCAACACCATCCAACACAAAGTGTGATGAAGGGAAGTCAATAAAGAGGAGACAGCAGTCTTAACTAATGACATGCAGTTTAAAAATCTGACTTTGATATATTTCGCAAAACCATAACCATGTGAACACACTAGTAGGGGACCACACACACACACGCACGCACATAAGCGCACATGCACACACACCTCAGGCCTTGAGAGAACCTGTGGCAGTGAGAGACCCTGAGGATGGAGCTCTGTTGCTTCATGGTAAATCTGTCCCTCATTCCTGTTGTTGACTTGACTAGCACTCACCCGTACTGGTTAAGGCAACTCTAGCTGCTATAACAAATATGCACAAAAGATGCACGGTGGCTCAGAGACAACAGGGGTTTATTTCTTGCTACATAAAGTCCAGAAGAAGCGTTCTTCCCTGACTGGCAGCTCTCCTGCAAGTGGTGATGTGGAGACCCAGGTTTCTTCCATCTTGTGGCTTCACCTTCAACATGTGAATTCCAAGACTACTGCATCCATCTGTACAAGACACAAAAGGAGAAAGAGCTGGAGGGTTACATGTGGAGAGTTTCATTAGCCATACCCACAAGAGAAGAGCATCACCTGCCCTCACATTCCGTCACCTCAACTCAGCCATGTCAACGCTTCTACTGCGAGCCAGGAGCCGAGGGTTGGAAGCCCTGGCTTTTAGCAGCTCCGGTGTGCAGGGCTTCCCAGTTTTCCTCAAGCATCGCTCTGCAGTCTGAGATCATAATCAGAGAAATTAGACAGTTACATCAATCCCTGTTTAGTGGTTGTCTTGGAAGACACAAAGTTAGCAGCAAAAAAAAATAATAATAAATAAAAAGCAAATGAATGTCTGTTCCCTTTATGCCCCAAGCCATGAACACAAGATGGAGTCATTTTCATGTGCGACCACTAGATGGCTCTTTAGGGCTTTGGAGTCCCCGAGTTTGGATCCGAGATGCTTAGCGATGAAGCAGGATAAAAGGATTTTCCAGTCCTCTGAGCAGAGATATAAATGGCCCTATTCTTCCTGGCCTCACCCAAAGGATGAGTCTGGGCCTGCCTCCACCTCAGGAAGATTGGCAACAGAGAAAAGAGAAGTCGGCGCTGTAAGCAGGGCACGGGGGAGCCCCTTGGAAGCAGAAACACTGAGCACAGAGGCCTGGCTGGAGCCCCAGCCCTGCCAGGAATGCTCACTGGGTGTCGCCTCACACTCCCTCTGTTCCGCGGTCTGTAAAGTGAATACCGGTCTCCGGCTCTTCCAAGTGCTTTCACAAGCACCCTCTGCTTTGGTCCCCGTGAGGTCTGCGCTAGGAATTATGTGTCCCTCTTTGCAGGTGAGGAAACTCAGGGATTAAATGTCAAAGAACTTGCTGAGGTCCCAAAGCTATTTTTTTTTTACATTGCTCGGTGCTTTGCATTGTGTAAAACATTGCCAGCGCTCTGACCTTGTTCCTTATCACAACATATGTAAGCAAGACAAATATTAGTATCACCATATGTGTTTTATGGAGGGGAAAGAAAAAGAAACTGAGGTCAAGGAGGTTTAACCACCTGCACATTCTGGCAATGCTAAGGCCATAATTTACATTTCCAGAGTTCCTCTTTAAATTGGCTTTTAATCTTAACATCAACCACTTTTTTTTTACAGTATTGGGGGTTGAACCCAGTGGCACTCTACCTTTGAGCTATATCCCCAACCCTATTTTTTTTAAGCAGGGCCTCACTAAGTTGCTGACAGCCTCACTAAGTTGCTGAGGCTGGCCTCAAACCTGCGATCCTCCTCTCCCAAATACTGGGATTACAGGCATGTGTCACCATTTGCGGCTTTAACATCAACCACTTTTTTTTTCTTTTCTTTTTTGTGGTGCTGGGAAATGAACCCAGGGGTGTTCTACCTCTGAGCTACACTCCCAGTCCTTTTAATTTTTTATTTGGAAATAGGGTCTTGCTACGTTGCTGAGATCCTCCTGTCTCAGTCTCCCAAGCACTGGGATTACAGGCATGCGCCGCCATGCCTGGCTAACATCAACCACTTTATTGAACAAAAGGCTAACTTTCTCCACTTGTTGTAGAGTATAAATATTTAAATTCTTTCTACATATTTAGAAAAAGATCTCTTTCCCCTCTCCCTTTAAACATAGTCCTATGATTATGGCCAACATCAACACCAGGTCTACCTTCGACTTGCTCTACTTGTTAAGTTTTGTCAACTCTGTGAATAAAGAAAACAGAAACACAAAGGCAAAAACAGAGGTTGGGGAACAAGAGGCTAAGAGAACGTGGGCCAACCCTAGGCCCCTGTGTAAGGAGCACCTGGAGCAGAGAGGTGGTTCACATACGGGGCTTCGCCTGTGGCCCGGCTGCATCAGGCTGTGTGGCAAGCCTCCCCGCAACCCCAGATGAGGACTGAGGACCATGTTTGAAGACCATTCTGCTCTCCCAGGTAAGATCCAGCTCTAAAGGCCCAGAATTTGTTCTTGTGCTTGAAACTTTTGCCTTGGCTAAAGCAAGAGGAAAATAACACTCAGAAGAAATATCAAAGCAACTTAAAAGTCAGTTACAAGTATTAGCATAGAGTCAGACACAGTTAATTAGACAGTAGCAGTTGGGTCTTCCTCAGACTCCAGATAGAATGAAATGTTAACAACTAAACGGTGGTTTTATCCCTTCCCCCCATGATGTGATTTTCAGATCCTGCTGATATTTGCTAATGCCTTGCACATGGCGAACACCATGCTGAAAGCTGTTTATATTTCAGGGCATCCTTACAACCACCCTGTAGAGACACTATGCATCCCCATTATATATGTAAGAACATGATGCTGAGGAATGTCATGTGTCTACCCCATCTAGTGCCAGTGAGTAGCAGAGTTGGGTAAATCCAGGTCTCAACAATAATGACACCTACCAGTCCCTGGGAGCCTGTTTTCTGCCTGGTTCTCAGCAATAGCCCCATACATAGATTTTATTTTTCACACCAAACCCAAAAAGCAGGGATTATTGTTATTTCCACTTTCCTTATGGTGGAACGCTTCAGGAACTGAACACCTCAGGAACTCTACCAAATGACATCAGTAGAAAAGTGCAGAATTCACAGCAGGTGGACCTGGGTCCCGGCTCTCTGCAGCGCAGTCACCCCAGGTCCAGATCCCCATTGCTGCTGCTGCTGCTGCTGCTGCTGCTGCTGCTGTCTCTCCACTTTCCCCTGCTGTCCCTGGCTCTCTGCAGTTGGTGCATGGTAGCCTACAGGAGCGGAGCTGAGTCGTGCCCCTGCTCAGACTCGGGAGGATAATAATTAAAGTCATGCTGCAGCGCTTCCTGTTTCCTCACGCCATTGTGTGGACAAGAATGGCTTTTCTTACAATGTTCTGGCAGCAGCCTGTGACCCGGGCCTGTGCCAATGCGATTCAGATTCTGCCCGAGTTCTGGGCTACTGTTCAAATGTGTCCTGAGTTTCTCTGGGCCACTTTATCCCCTGCCTCGCATTGAAATCCTGTTGTTATGGGCAGCATTGATTAAGAGATGGGATTCAGAATAAACTCAGCACCCAAGCTCGGGTCCTGGGACATGCTGAGCGCAAAGCTGACCACCCACCATCAGGCCCACGGAGGGAGGCCTGTCCCCTCCAGGAGGACCAGACGCTCTGCATGCCAGGAAGATGCACCCTTCCTGCTGCTGCAGCCCTTTGTGCTGGGTTTGTTTTGTCTCCTGGGGTAAAGGCTCACTCCACCATGACTCCTTTACGAACCAGCTCATCTAAAGGGGCCGGTTAGTCACGGATTCCGAGTCATTGTGGAAGGACCGGGCGTTTTCAGTGCCAGCGCTTCCAGCGACCCTTTAAATTCTGAGAAGAAAATCCCATGGCATCTAGAGCTCTTGCTCTCTGGAGGCCAAGGGGAGGGACTGGGAAGTTCCAGGCTCTTTTTCAGCTGTCCGCGAAAGCCTCTTCGGGCACCAATGGTACCAGTAAGAGTTAACATTTAAAGAGGACCTGTCTCTAATGCTGGGGCTTTATCTAGGTCACCGGATGTGGCCACAACCCTGTGCAGCATCATTATTGACATTTGACAGACGAGGAAATTGAAGCCCTGGTTTAGTAACCTGCCAGAGGGCACACAGCTGAAAGGGAGAAGCAGGAGTTAACATTCCACTCTGTAAACTCCAAGAACCCCAGAGATGCCCCTCAACATGCAGACCTCCTTGCCATGTAGGCAGGACACACCCACAGCAGCCACTACCAGAGAGCAGGGGCTCTTAATTACTCAGAAAAGTTGCCACCCAGATTGCCAGAAACAGAAAGTAAGCCACGATCCCTTAAGATCAATGGCCCCATTGGCCAGGGAAAGGGTTTAAAAGGAAAAGCTGATGACTCAAGTGGATCCCAAAAGAGAAGAAGAAGGGCAGTGGTGGTGCAGGGTCCCCGAGGTGTCAGGTGCCAAAACCTGTCCTGACTCAGCGCTTTTGGGGCCAGGTCCCAAAGGAGGAGGCATCTTCCCATAATGCACATGGGGCCTCTGCAGCAAACTGGAGATTGCACACTGCAAGGCTATTTTTCTGGGTAGGGCCAGCTTTCAGTGGTGACCCCCAGGGCCATCACTAGGTATACAGTGCCTCTGTGCAAATAAAATTTTACAACTACAAAGCACTCTCCCATCCTTGAGTACATAGCGGTGGTAACTGGAGTAAGCATGCGCTGGATTTTAGTTTCTGCTCATCTCACAGGCTAACACGCCCACACAGCGCATGATCCCTGCAATCCTGAATCGCATGACAATGACAGTAGCACATTTATCAGACCCCAGTTCTCGTCTCCTTGAATGTCAAAGTCAGCCCGAGTCACCTTTTTGGACTATATAAGCCTTTTGGGCTACATAAGCTTCCAGGGTTCTGGCACACTCTGGGGAGAGGGGAAGATTATGGAAGATAAAAACACTGAGGCTTTATAAAATTAAGGAAGGTAGTAGGTTCTTGGGCAATTAACCCAACATAAAAGAAACCCAGTCATAGGCATCCCCAAGTTTTGAAGCTGTTCACAAGCTATATTACATCTCGTGCTCCGAATCCTTGCTCACGGCAATGCTATTCTGATTCTCACGTCTTCTGCGTAGCTCTTAGGGATTCTCCTGATCAGCACTGAACTGATTTGTTTATGTTTCTCACTGTATGTTAGCAAGATTACTTATGGTTTATAAACTGGAATCTGTTGTGAATTTGGATAGTGTGAACAGTTCTCCAGCACTGGATCAGCTCTGTGGCACTCACTAAATATATACCAGATGGAAAACAGGTGTTAACCTGGGCAGATGGTAGTTAGTGGAGCTAAATTCATGCTCAGAAGGTAAAAGTACCCCCCTTTGAATTAGCAATGTCTAGCATGGCTACAGGCGTGAGAAGTGGGTCCTGCCTCACATTTGCTAAACCTGCTTGCATCGAGTTCCTGTAAGTGCTTATTATACTTACACCCTTCCCTGTCTTCGTGCCACACATGCCCACTCTCTCTTTCCTCACACACCATGTACATTTCCTTGCCCATCTTTCCCATCATCGCATCCATAGCATTTAACACAGTGTCTGCCCTCAGTATGGCTTAATAAAAATGTATGAGATGAGAGAGATGATATAGCTCGTTGGAGCCTTCCTCGATACATCTCATCAGATTTGTGACCTTCTCTTTATCCCATTGGACTTAATTTATGCCCTAATTCCAGCACCTATCACACAGTGTTATAATTATGACTTGGGTGTCTATCTGTCCCAGACAAACTTGTGCAGTAACCAGGACAAAAGCTATGTCATGCAGAGCAAGCACACATCGAGGGAGGCAGGGGAAAGGCTGCGCCATCTCAAGCACACAGACGCCTGTCAGCTTCCCCACCACAGCTGGACAGCAGGGTCACCATCAGCCCCAGGCACTGTCGGGAGAGGTTCTTCCTGGCACAGATGCTGAGTATTTTCAGCTGAGCAGAGTTAACCACGATTTGGTTCAACAATAGCCTGAGAGAGCTTAACAAGCAGTCGGCTTCAAACTCTGCCAGATGCACCTCATTATGGCCCAAAACTGGGTATGAACTGAACTGCTCAGCCCACTCTAACATTCTTTGCTTCTGAGATCCCATCCCTAAAATTGCAGACAGCTTTTAGAGGTTTTATTATTTCTGTACAGATCCCCTTTCCTATGTCAATCTGAAAACAAAACAAAAATCAAAGAAAGGTTCTCCAAAGAATACTGATATTTATTTGAAAATAGCAGAGCATTGCAATAGGAGTACACCACATGCCACAGTAGACTACATGCATATTCAGAGAGGTTCAGAGCTGGGCGTGGTAGTGCACACTTGTAATCCCAGTACTTGGGAGGCTGAGACTGGAGGATCTGTGTTCTTGGCCAGCCACAGCTACTTAGTGAGGCCCTCTGCAACTTAGTGAGACCCTGTTTCAAAATAAAGAACAAAAAATAGGGCTGGGGGTATAGCTCAGAGATAGAATGCCCCTGGGTTCAATCCCCAGTACTGCAAAAAAAAAAAAGAGGTTCAAGCAGGGGATTTGGGGGAGGGGCTGGGTACCAGGGATTGAACCCAGGGACGTTCTACCTCCGAGTTATACCCCCAGCCCTTTTTTTTTAATCTTGAAGCAGGTAGAAGCACTTTTTGCATAAGGATGTGGTGACATCTGTATAGCTTGTGGTCCTGACAGTCTTTTTTGATAGATAGTATCAGACAACCATGCAGAAAACCCTTCCTTCTAACCTCCCAGCTTTATTACTGATTTTTGGTAGGGTTGACACAAATAACTCCATTTTGATTCTGACAACTTTCAGATTTCCTTCACACCTAGTGTTCCAAAAAATAAAGCAAAATGATTATATAGGTCGTTTTAAGCACAAGAAACTTTGTGTGGCACACTGAATAGGATTCATTATTATTGACTGTATTTTTACTTTTGTAGGGCCACTATATCAACATACCTAAAACTAGGTGGCTTGACACAGCAGAAATGTATTGTCTCACAGTTCTGGAGGATTGAAGTCCAAAAGTAAGATTCTGGCAGTGCTGTGCTCTCTCTCTCTGACAGCTCTGGAGGAGAATCCTTCCCTGACCTTGTTCTAGCATCTGGCATTTACTAGCAATCCTTGGCTTTCCTGGGCAGCCCCTCACATTGTCTTCCCTTTACGTGTGTGTCCAAATTTCCCCTTTATATAAGGACACCAGTCATATTGAATTAGCTTCTACCTAATGACCTCATCTTAACCTGATTCTCACTGTAAAGACCCTATTTCCAAATAAGGTCACATTCTGAGACACTGGGGGTTAGTTCTTCAATATATCTGGGGGGGACAAAATTCAACCCATAACATTTATTATTGATAATAAGTGGAATTTGGAATAAATTGATTCCCTTTGCCAGGAATCTAGTCACATATTTATTCTTTTTCCCTCTCTTTCCCTCTTCTTCCCTTCCTATATCTCTCCTGCTGTCAAATTCTATGGGAAAATAAATATGGTTTATTTTCAATTTAAATATATTTCTAGGAATACCACCTTTTGAAATTTAAATGAACTGTCCATACCATTCATTTAGCAATTAAACACTCTAGTATTGCCAGGTATGGTGGTGTATACCTGTAATCTCAGTACTTGGGAAGCTAAGACAGAAAGATCATGAGTTTGAGGCCAGCCTCAGCAACCTAGTGAGATCTTGTTTCAAATTTCTAAAAAAGGGCTTGTGGTGTAGCTCAGAGGTAGAATGCCTCTGGGTTTAATCCCCAAGAAAGAAAGGAGGGAGGGAGGAAGGGAGAGAGAGAGCAAGCAGAGAAATTAGGAAATTGTATTCCAGGCATAGGTATGCTGGGAGTAAATTTGTAGAGGGGACATAGATATGGAACATTTGAACACCTGCAATTAGTATTAAATTTCTTTTTTTTTTCTTTTTCTGTATTGTTTGTGTGTGTGTGTGTGCGTGTGTGTGTGTGTGTGTGTGTGTGTTATGTTACTGAGGATTGATCCCAGGAGTGTTCTGTTACTGAGCTACACCACCAGCCCTTTAATTTTTTTTTTTTTTTTGAAACAAGGTCTTGTTAAGTTACCATTTGCTGGACTCAAACCCATTATCCTCCTCTCAACCTCCCAAGTACCTGGATTACAGGTTTGTGCCACCAAGCCCAGTTTACTAATTAAATTTCTTAAATGTAAGTACTCTTAGGGGAGTGGTAGGTGAGACTAGAGATGTTGGCAGAAGCCACATCTATACACAAAAACTTTGAACTTTACCCTAGAAGTGACAGGGAGCCATTAAAGAATTTAAAGCAAAGGGGTGGCAACGTCAGTGTTTTTTTTAGAAATATCACCTCAGCAAGCAATGAGGAAGATGGATTAGAGGATTGTGCGTCCAGAGACAGGAGCCATTCAGTCACTGGAGGAGGTTGGGTGAAGGGTAGTGAGCGCCCTAAGTAGAGAAGTAGCACTGGCAGAGGAATGGAGGAGATAGACAAGAACTTCTTAGAACAGTGTCTTTAAAACTGCAGGCCCGACCCATTGGTGAGCCCTGAAATCAACCTAACAGACAATAGCCTAGTTTTATGAAAAAACAGAGAAGAAAATACTGGTGTATCACATAGTTCATTAGCAAAAACCTAGGCTCTGAAAAAAGTCAATTACCTATTGAAACAGAGAATTAAATATTAATATGAATAATTAATAATATTTCAATTTATATGAATATGTTTGTACAAATATGTATTTATAAAAATGTGGATATAAATATATTGGAACATGATGTCAAATGAAGATCTTCTGAAGATCATGAATGCAAATATTTAAAGCATGGTGACTTAGAAGTTAGTATGGGATAGGCCTTGGTACCATTTGGACAGGATGGGAGAGGCTGTAAAGCAGTGTGGTTTGATTAACTGTGACTCTTCAGTGTGTGTGTTTAATTTTGGACATAATGCTTGTGTTGTTTATGAGCTGTGCAGAAGACACTTCCTAGGGTATATGTAAGTAACGGGTCTAGGATGGAGGAAAGAAGCCAAGGCTGCTGGTGTGGAGTTGGGGCCATCAGTGCACTAAGACTAGCTGGATCCCAGCCGGGCGTGGTGGCACACACCTGTGATCCCAGTACTTGGAAGGCTGAGACAGGAGGATCTCAGGTTTGAGGCCAGCCTCAGCAACCTGATGAGACCCTCTTTCAAAATAAGAAATAAAATAGGGCTGAGAGAGTAGCTCAGCAGTAGAATGTCCCCTGAGTTCAATCCCGATACTCCCCCCTGCAAAATTCTAACAGATAGAAAATGACATAGGAGAGGAAGCAACAATGTGTTCAGCTCTTGGCAGAGCTATTATTAGTGGACACTACTTACTGTGTTACCAGACTGATAGTATCGTCAGGCAGAGATAGATTCAAACTGGAAAGCAATGTGGAGAGAAGAGGTGTCAGAAATAGAGAAATTTAGAGACTACATAAGAGCCCAGCGGACATTCCACGCATCCGGGATAACAAAATGGTTTGGAACCTTGAGATAATTCCAATCCCTGGCTGACTGGTACCACGTAATGCCCCCCTCCCTCTTGGTGGGCATATATATACACCCCATGCCAAATCCCCACAATAACCCTTTGTGATAGATGGTTACCCAATATGCAAATGGGAAAAGTACATTTCAATACAGTAGGTAACTAGTCTGTGACTAGTAAATTAGCAGAGACAAGATGCACCTGTGTTGATTTATTGCCCCCTCCCAGCCTTTCTTTTTACCTACAACAGTGAGGGTAATAACAATACCTAAACGCAGTCTCTGTAAGAATTACATGAGATAATGTATGTAAAAGTCCTAGACACCCCACAGACACTGCATGTGTATTTGTCCAGCACAGTGATTCTCAGCTGGTGGTAATTTTGCCTCGCAGGGCAACGTGGCAATGGGGACATTTTCGATGATAACAACTAGGGGAGTGTGACTGGCATCTAATAGGAAGAGGCCATGGATACTACTGAACATTCTACCACACACAGGACAACCACCACAGCAACATGTATATATATATATATATATATATATATATATATATATATATATATATGTCGATAGTGCTGAGGTTGAGAAACTCTGCTAATAGCATAATGCACGAGCTGGGGACCATATACACTCACAAAGCACAGCAGAGCCTCTCAAATAACAGACAAGTCTTGGTGTTGGGACACACAGACATGAATCTGAGATCCACTACTTGCCTTCAACAAGTTATTAACTGCTTGAGCCTCAGTTTTCAAATGGGGATAACAATAATGCCTATCTCATGGGACCAGGAAGAGGGTTGGTGAGTTGGTGCTTAGCACAGTGCCTGGCACACAGAAACACCCAGTTTGGGTATTATTATTAATGAAAGGCATGGCAAGCAAGACACTGGGAGAGAGATGTCTTATTTTACTAAGCTAGGCAAGAAAGGAGAATTAAGAAATATTACAATACTACTACAGCAGTAATGAGAGTCACAGGGTTATTCATGTCTTCCTAATGTGAAATTCTGTCCTGGATTGTACTCATCATAAAACAATTCAGACAAATTAAATAACTATTGGGTCATATTCTGTGAGCACATTGGAATTAACCAGTGTTCACTGCTTTAAAGGAAATTCGTAGACTCGGGTTTCTGGAATTGCGAACATTCTTTTCGTTATTATCAAGACTCGTCTCTGTAGTTCCTCGGTGCTTTCTTTAAAAATGTTTTCTTAAAAAACAAAAGTGGATTCATGGTAGCATTTAAAGTTGTGCCTACCATTGCTTGATACCCATTTGTTTTGTGTTTTCTTTTTTTCATAAATTCCTTTCTGAAAATATCACCATATTTCTAAGTTGTGCAAACATTGGCCTGGATTTTAAAATCTACTGTGGCAACACTGGGATTCCAACTGTCTCACATCTAAACACTCTTACAGTCTATCTTGGCTGCCTTGAAAAGAAGCAATTCTCCTTTGCAACATGATCAATCATCACACCTCTCCCTCATCTTTTCTGGCTGTTGGTCTCTTGCATTTCCGCCTAGAAGTTTGTCCTGAGGGACCTCGTTTTTTCCCTCTAGCCACTTCCTCCCACCCCTCAACCATCCTGATGGTGCCAATGTGTCCTATCTGTCACATCCAATACTGTCTCCCCAAGTCTCCCTCAGACAACAGACCAGACTTCCCTCCAAGGCCCTGTCTGAGTCCATTCATCAAACCTGCTATTCAAGGGAAAAGAGAGATTCCCTTGGAAACTTCTTGTTTTTCACCATTTCCTATCATGGGGAGGGAGAGTATGGGCATAAGGAGTGAGGAAGCACAGATGGGAGAGACCAAGGGAAGGGATGTAGGGGTGGATCAGAAGGAGGGATGGCAAAGAGGAAAACAGCCTGTAAGGAAAGGAACGCATGGGGCAAAGAGATGGTCCAAAAGAGCATGAGAATCGCAATCCTAGTTACTTCTGTGTATAGAAGGTGTGTGTGTGTCTGTCAGTCTGTCTGTCTGTCTGTCTGTCTGTCTGCAAAACCATTCAAGCCCAGAGCAACCTCAGGCACTGTGCATATTTCACCGCTGAGCTACCCAACAAGGTGAAAAGAAATGAGAAGTGTGGAACACTGTCATCACCACCACCTGCGATAAGGAAGCTGAGATGCAAAGAGGTTACAACTTGCCTTGTGGCCACCTCCCCCAAATGGTTGGAAAACAGGAAAAGGAAAAAAGAGAAATGAACCAGAGGTCTACCAAATTTGTCTATCTCGGAGAGTTGCAAGAGAGAGAGAGAGAGAGAGAGAGAGAGAGAGAAGAAAATAAGTATCAGAGAAAGCAATGAAAGGGCAGAGAAAGGAAGAGAAGGAAAGTTAGCATGGCACAGAGAAGGGCAGAAAGAGATGCAAGAAGGAAGGGAGCAGAAAAAACCTAGAGAGGAAGAGTGACAGCCAAGACAGCCACACCCAAGGACCGGCACTGGGGAGGGCAGAGTTGACCATGGCCTCCTGTCAGCAACACTCCCCCTTAGCAAGACAGAGAGCACACGAAAAGCTCTCCTCTAAGAAAACGCCCAAATCAATGACATATCTCCACTCCATTCTTTTCAATATAGGCTTTAATTCATATAGAACTCAGGGGCGGGGCCAGGCACTGTGTAGAGTTTAATTACACTAAATACACTGACCTTTGTTGCAAAGTTGGAGAAGGAACAGTTGTCTACAGAAGTCACCTCGTGCACCTTCTGCCAGTCCCACCCCACTGTCCCCAAATCTGTGTGGTCGGTTGGTTTTGTTTGGGGTGGGGGTGGGGGGTCATCTGGCCCAGTAAGAACCTACCGAAGGCTTAACAAGAAAGACACTTGAGGCTGTGACTAAAACAATTCCCAACTCCTCTTCATCACTTTCTGAAGTTTCTTTTTATTAACTGATTTTTAAAATCCCGTTTCATCTCCACGTGCATTTCCCCATCGCTCCCCAGGCTTAGAAAAAACCTGGAGGAGGGCGCTCCCCACCGCAGTCTCTAACGGGAGGTCAGGGTACCCCGAGTCAGTCCCGAGGCGCCCCCTCGTCCCCCGGCGCCCCTTCCCAAACCCCGTCGGGTCTCCAAAGGCTGGAGTAAGCCGTGCGGCTGTAGCCCGCGCTGTAGTCGTAGGGCACCTGGTGCGGCGGCGGCGGCGGCGGCGGCAGGGCGCAGTCCTGGAAGAAGGGGGCGAAAGAGGCCAAATGGCCGGGCGCGTCCTCCTCGCCCGGAGAGTCCGCGGCGGCGGGGTACAGGGGGCGCAAGGGCTCGTTCAAGGTCAGGCCGCCGCGGGCGGCAGCGAGCGGCAGCTTCTTGGTCGGGGGGCAGCTCGGGGCGCTCCAGGGCTCGGGATAGAGTAGGTTCCCCAGCATGGCCGGCGGCGGCTCGAAGAGCCCGGGCTCCAGCTCCACGGGTGCGCGCAGGGCGGCGGCGCCGGCGGGGAACACGTCGAGAGGCTCGGCCGCCAGCAGCACGCCCGCCTCGGGGCCGGCGCCGTAGTCGGGCCCCAGCAGCTCCAGGAACTCCACGGCCTCCGCGCCTTTCTCCAGCTCGCCCAGGCTCACGCCGGGCCCCGACGGGCCGCCCCGGGACGGCTCGGTGAAGAAGGACGGGGGCAGGTTCCGGGCCCGCAGCGGGACCTTGCGAGCGCCCGGGGCCGTGCCCGCCGCGGCGCCCTCCCCGCCCGCGCCCAGCCCGGCCCGGGGCTCGGCCGCAGCGCCCGCCTGCTCGGCGCCCGCGGGGCCCGGGCGCAGCGAGTCGAAGAGCGCCGCCAGGCTGCGGCTCTGCAGGCTGGCCTGCGACGCCTCCCGCCGGGGGGCCGCCTTGCCGGGGGCCGGCGCCGCGACGGCCGGGGCTCCGGGGGCCAGCGGCCGCCGGGCGGGCGTGTCGGCCGCGCCGGGGGAGGGCGGGCCCGGGGGCGCGGCGCCCATGAGGCCGCTGCAGCGCTTGATCTGCTTCTGCAGGTACTTGCGGTGGTTCACCTTGCGCTTCGACTTGCCCGGCTTGTCCAGCGCCAGCTTGATGTTGCTGGACGCCGAGTCGATGAAGCTCAGCAGGTCGCGGGTGGCCTCGCGCACGTCCCCGCCCTCCGCGCCCGCCAGCAGCGCGCCCGCCGGCGCGCCGGTGTCCTCGTCCTCGAAGCAGCAGCCCTTCTCCAGGGCTCCGAAGGCGCCCCCCAGCCCGTCCGGGGAGCCCCCGAAGCCGAAGGGCACGAAGGGGTGCGTGCTGAGGAGCGCCGCCTGCACCGCCATCGCCGCGGCTCCCCGGCGCCCCCGGCCGGCTCCTGCCCGCGGCCCCGGCCCGGCCCCGGCTCCGGCCCCGGCCCCGGCGCGGCGCTGCCTCCCGGCTCCCGGCCCAGCTCGCGGCTCGGCCTCCCGGGGGAGCTCATTAGATCTTGTAAGGAGAGGCGGAGGGAGGGAGCGCCGGCGACCGCCCCGGTGGCGGAGGGGAGGGGCATGCTTACCCGCCGGGGGGCGGGGGTCGTGCTTTTCCAATTTTCTGGGCTTTCCCAAGCTTTAACCCCTTCCTTTCCCCTTGCCGGGGCGTTTCTTTTGGCCAGCTTTCGCCGCCAGGGGCGAGGGGGAGATGGCCGGTTTTCCAACTCCAGGGGAGACTGTCCCCAGGCAGGGAAGGCAGCCGTCCAGAGAGGTGAGTTTCTGTCCCAGCTCTAGTAACAATGTCCACCAGCTTTGGTGCTTGCCTGTGCCAGGCATGGCCCGTACATTATCTCATTTAATCCTTGAACAACAGCGGGTTAGTTACTTGTGTCATCATTCAACAAAGGAGGAAACCACGCCTCAGAGTGAGCTGGCCACGGCCACATCCAGTCCAGTCTGATCCCAAAGTCATTCCCAAGCCTTGACCGAACCTGGCTTCTCTCGGCCTCGATGTCTCATCAGGGAGGGAAACTAGTGTTTCCTTGAGTTCTAGCCCTGGTCCTAGAGTTCCCCCAACACACACACACACACACACACACACACACACGCACGCACACACACGTGCATGCACACACTCACACACACACA
>PVJS01006805.1:0-58420 GCA_004027185.1 Glis glis
GCTCTCTCTCTCCCTCTCTCTCTCTCTCTCTACTTAGTGAGGCCCTCCGCAACTTTGTGAGACCCGGTTTCAAAATAAAGTATAAAAAATAGGGCTGGGGGTGTAGTACAGAGGTAGAACGCCCCTGGGTTCAATCCCTGGTACCACAAAAAAAAAAAAAAGAATCAAACAGCAAATATCTTAGGGTCTGCAGGCCACACAGTCTCTGTTGTAACTACTCAGCTCTGCTGCTGTAGCACAAAAGAAGCCCCAGACATAATGATAATACATAAACAAAAGAGCATGATTCAATTCCAATAAAACTTTATTTTTGGGCAATAAAATTTGAACTCCATATAATTTTCATGTGTTATGAAATATTATTCTTCTTTTGATCTCTTTTTTGACTACTGATAGGGCTCATGGGCCATAGAACTGGGCAGTAGTTTGCTGTCCCTTTCATAGAAGGTCACGTACCAGGCAATGGCATTCTTTATAGTGGCAGACTTTTTAGTGGGAAAATGCTCTTTGTAAGTTAACCTTTCCCAGGGAAGTCAGAGTGCTGAGAAGGCAGAATGCTGTCCTTCATCCTCCAGCTGAGGTGCTAGGGCACGCTGTGGTTGCTCAATAGATCCTTCTCGCATTGCTTAGGCTGTATGCTTAACAAACAGCTAAAACTCTGCCAAATATGTAGAAGACAGCTCTGGAACCTATCAGAGTTGAATTTTGTTCTACTTTGAGTGACCTTGGACAAGTTACTTAATCTGTGACTTTTTTTAATAGGTATAATGGGGTTCAATCAATGAGGAAAAACTATATAAAACACTCAGCACAGGCCTTAATAAATGACAACTTATCATGGTTACTAACTACCGAAAGGATAATATCTAATTTTGTCGCATATCCTATATTGTTTTGCAACAAGGAGGGAAACTAAAAATAACTGTGATATCTTTTGGGTCTCTACTTTTCCCCCAAGTCAAAATTTCCAGGAATATTTTTATGTGTGTGTTGGGGATTGAACCCAGGGCCTTGTGTATGCTAAACATGTGCTCTACCATTGAGCTACACCCCCAACCCCCTTTCCAGGAATCCCGAGGCCAATTTTAATGCATGGAGTTTGGACCAACAGTGGTCACTCACTGCCAGGCCATGGTGGCATCTCCCTTTCAATTTCTTTCTGCCTATGATAGCATCTGCAGCAGGATATTAGCTCAGCCCTTACAGTAATTTGGGTGCTTCAGTTCTAGTGGATATTAGTTGCCAGCTACTGACCCTGAAGGCAAAAGCAAATAGGCAGAAAAAAGAACAGGCCCTGGTCAGGACTAATTAGATTGTTGCTGAAAATTAAAAACTCATTTCAGGGCAACGGTGACCCCATCACATTATCTTGGGATGCAAAAACAAGCTGTCTAAGGAGCTTGTCTTTCAGATCCACAGCCAAGGGAAGGCTCCAGTTTGCCAAACACATTTTTTGGTTCTCAGTTGAAAATAAATCCCCGCTCTGCTCCACTGCCTGTCTTCTCCTGTGCAAAGCCAGCCCCATTAGGGAGGGCCTTGCTATTTGAGGGGCTAATTTATATAGGCTACATTCTGCTTCACAGCCCACACACTAGGGGCAGGGAGGGATGCTCCCCAGGGCCCCAATTTGTGACAGAGATGAGAAATGCTTCCCAAGGAGGGAGAAGAAAGCAAAGACTATTGTAGGACAAGGCAAAGAATGCTAATTCAATTCTGCTCCATGACGGGATGGAAGATGTTTCTGCTGGTAGAGGAGCTGGCTAAGAACAGGTCTATCCTTTAGCTCTAGTCCTCACCACCCAGCAATGTTGTCACATGTGAGGATTTAGTTCTGTCTGGTATCCAAAGGGTTGTGGCTCTTAACCCTAGCTGCACAAAGAATCAACACAGAAAATAATAGGAAAAAGAAAAGAAAAAGAAAAATCAACAGGAGATCTTTGAAAAAATACTGATGTCTGGGTCTCAACCTGGACCACTGATTCTTTGGAGTAGGCCCAGGGACTAGTACATATTAATAGGTCCCAGGTGGTTCTAACTTGCAGTCAGGGTTAAGAGCCCTTGTCCTTGGTCATTGTAGACCCAACCACAATTTGGAGTCTGGGACCATCCCCAATTGCTACAAGGGACCAGGATGCATTTGGGTTGCTGTTGACTAAGAGCTCAGTTTGGCAGTGGCCCCACCAAAGAAATGTATGTGCATGTATGCACATCAGTATATGCACATACTTGTATATATCTATGGGTAGCTGAGTGAGCAAAACCATATTCAGTCTCTAGGGGAAGAGAAGGTAATATAACAATCTTACCAAGTATATTGCTGGCCCAGGCACGTCTTCCCCACTGCCTCCCTTGACCTTAGCTGTTATGTCCCATTCTATGGTCCCAGCTCCTTCCATCACCAGATGACCAAGCTTTACAGAAACCTGCACATGAGGCTCTGATAGAGGGGATGAGCACACAGCTTCTGGGACCAACAAGAAGAGTAAACCTGCCTGGAGTAGTGGAGGAGGGAAGTGAGGTGGAGAGGAAGGGCAAGAACTAGAGCTCCTGGGTGTCCGAGGACTCGATGGACTCCGAGAGTCTGGCCACCACTCGGGTCAGGGCCCTGTTCTCAGCCTGCAGTTGCTCGTTCATCTGCTTCAAGGTTTGAATCTGTTTTAGCTGGTGGAGGTTCTGCAGAGAGTGAGACATGGAAGGAACAGACAGACAAGACAGAGACATGACAGACCAGAGGAGAAAAAAGTAGGACAAAGAAACCACGTGACTTTTTGTTTTTGTTTTTAGTTTGCATGCAAGAAAGGAAATGAGAATGGCAGGAGTAATGAGAGCAAATTGTGCAAGGGGAGGGAGGTGATGGAGAAAAGCACCAGGGAGGGGAGAGCTGTGTCTGCAATTCTTGGCTGAGGTCTAAGTATGCTGAAGGTCACGGTATGAGCACAGCCACTAGGCTCTCGAAAAGCACATCTGGGTCGCCTCTGAGAATGACAGCCCACCATGTGGCTTGGGGTCTTCTGAACCAAGTTTACATGGCTGAGCCACAGCCTCAGGGACCCTCCTTCATTGTCACTGGGACTCAAGCACTCCTAAATCCAGCTGCTGCCCTTTTCTTTCTCCTCCATCTCATCCCCCGCCCCCCGTACTCAGTCTCCTATCCCTGCTTGTTTTTTTTCTGGATTCTTTTCTTACCTCATTTATTATTTTTTTATTTTAAAAAACAAAACAAGGAAAATAAGAGAGGGGCCTATTACTTAAGCACTTTCTGCATATGGCATGTACTGTATAGAAGGGTGAAGTGACACATACCAAAATAATAACTAGCTGGGTGTGGTGGCGCACACCTGTAATCCCAGTACTTTGGGAGGTTGAGACAGGATTGCAGGTTCATGGCCATCTTAGTGAGGCTTTCAGCGACTTTGTGAGACCCTGTTTCAAAATAAAAAATAAAATAGGGCTGGGGGTGTAGCTCAGAGGCAGAATGCCTCTGGGTTCAATCCCTAGTGCCAAAACAAACCCCCCAAAACAAAAACAAAAAACCTGTCAGCTCTCCGGACAGTCCTTTAATTTGCTCTGTAGGAAGCTTCATTAGCCTTGCTAGTTCTCCTCTGCAGTGCAGAACTGCTAACCTACCTCTGACCCGCTATATATGATTATATGCATCGCTAAATTCACAGCTCACTGTGTTCTCTCTGTCCCAGCTAATGTTGAGGATGGGAGCTGCTTTAAAGGTGTTCACAAAAAGACTCATATTCTGGAAATTATAACTATGCCCAAAAATGGAGAAACCAGGCTGGGCGTGGTGGCGCACGCTTGTAATCCCAGTACTTTGGGAGGTGGAGACTGGAGGATCTGGGTTCGTGGTCAGCCTCAGCTCTCTCTCCCTCTCTCTCTCTCTCTCTCTACTTAGTGAGGCCCTCCACAACTTCATGAGACCCGGTTTCAAAATAAAGTATAAAAAATAGGGCCGGGGGTGTAGCGCGGAGGTAGAACGCCCCTGGGTTCAATCCCTGGTACCACAAAAAAAAAAAAAAATGGAGAAATCATAAATGTCCGATGATAATGGAATTGGCTGGATCAATTCTAGCCCTTACTGTCAATGTTGCAAATAGAACAGAATAACCAGCCCACAGGTATTCTGCCTAACACCACATATCCCATAAGGGACTTGAAGGTTTAAGTAAAATGAGATTATATCACAGGTCTGCCTGCTCTGCTTCATGTCCTTCCTAAGTGAACATCTGCACTCACCCTGAAACTGAGAACAGCTTTTTGGGAAGAAGGGAATGACTTTGTTATGCAAATGGGTTTTCATGGACAAGGACAGACAATCTTGTGCGTTATAATGATGACAAAAAGGTCACCAGGTATCAGAGAAGTCTCTCATACCCTCACAATGAGTTGGATAGAAATGAAAGATTAGTGGAGTAATAGTTTGGGAGTGAAAGCAGCAAGAAAATGAAAGGGAGCATGAGGGGAAAAAAACAGTGAAAAGGAAAAACAAGTAGAGACAAACCGCTGAAGAGCAGCTCTTTCCCCAAAAAAGGAGAATGACCACCTTGGAAAAAAGGTAGGGTGGCCAGTTCCATGTAGCCACTGGAGGGTAGGGCCTGGGAATCCTCTCTGCCCACAGTAAGCATCTCAACCACGGAGGCGACAGAGGAGGGAGATTATGGTGTAGCACATGGAAAAGTCTGAAGAGATGGCAGCAACCAAATGTAAGAACCAAAGGAACGTCCCTGGCTCTCACCCTTAGTTGGTGTTGACATTGGACCAAACCTTTCAACACAATCACTGTCAGCATGTGAAGTGGTCCTTGCCTCCCAGGGCATATTATTAAAGACATGAACTATGAAAGTGACTCAACCTAACATGTGTGTACAAGCAGATCAAGGTGGAAGAACTTGGAAATTATCAACATGAGGGAAAGAGGCAGCAAACAATCTGGTGGAATGTTCTACAGGCAACAGTCTTGAAAACAAGGTATGGCAAGAAGATGGAAAGGAGAGCAGAGCATAGAGCTGGGTGGGCAAAGGAGGAACTTAAGGGCAGGTTCAGCCGGTGCTATTTCTAGGGTAAGCAAAATAGACATCCCAGGACCAATCTAAAAGGGGATTGGCTGCTGAGCCCCTCTCATGCAAGGGCCTGGGAAAGGTAGGGGAGATGGTCTGGCAAGGAGGCAGATGCTGAATGGAGGATGTGGTATAAAAGTCATCAGTTTAGATGAGGGTACATCCTGAGACTGAGTGCAGATCTAGCACTGCTCACACTGACGTGCACACCTCTCAGAGGCTGGCATCTAATCCTACTCCAATCTAGGATCTGGGTGGAATTTGTCTTGGGGAGAACTTATACTTTCCAGGTAAAGGCAAGAAAGGCATACAACCCAACTCCCAACCAGAGAGCCCACAAGTATCTGGGTGAGCCGTTTTACCTGTTCTTTGTATTTTATTTGCTAGAGTCAGGGAAATAGGCACCGAAGTCACTTTCTGTCCTTGAGTATTTACTGTATCTTCAAGGATTCACTAACTGCTCCCTACTGATTGCTCCAGGGAGGTTTGAGCATCTGTGTGAACTGAACATGTACAAATACGGAGACTAACTGGTCCCAAGCTCTACTGGGTCCCAGATGGTTACCTGAACTATTGGATGGCTAACTAGTACACAGAAATTTGGGCTACTTATCACTCTAGTAAAGTTGATCACTAGCCGGGTGGGAGGCTGAGACCGGAGGATCCGGGTTCACGGCCAGCCTCAGCTACTTAGTGAAGCCCTCTGCAACTTAGTGAGACCCTGTTTCAAAATAAAGAATAAAAAATAGGGCTGGAGGTGTAGCTCAGAGGTAGAATGCCCCTGGGTTCCATCCTCAGTACCACACACACAAAAAAAGTTGATCACTATAAATGATAGCCTGGATGAAGAGCTTGGAGCTAACCAATCATTTTCTTTTGCTCCTCTAGGTCCAGTCACACCAATTTGGTAGCATTTATTTCTGTATATCTGAAGTTTCTGCAGGTAGGTATATGCACACATTTCTTCAAAGAAGGCAGACACAACCCTAACATTGGTGTGACTGGGAGGCTCTGATGCACCTCCCTCTTTGTCCTCCAGGGGGAGCTGGATGGTTTGCAAACCTGGTGGCAGTCTCTGATTTGAGCAAATTATGTTTAGGGGCTTTAGAGCCTTGCAGGCATTTCTTCTCCATTTGACTTTGTAATTGGTAATAGAGAATAGGGCAACTGACTGCAAGGGTGGATTTTTTTTTAACTAAAAAACCAAAAATGAAAACAAAACAAAAAGTCTCAAAACAGTTTACCTAGTGGTTTGTGGGCCAGTCATGATCTGGCTCTACTTGATAATTTGAACAATTGATTTTAAAGTTGTTGGCAAATGGCTTCTGACTGGAGAGAGCAAACACTTTCATGTATAATAATCTCTATTGAGAAGAGAAAAGAACCCATGACCTAGTTTAAGAAATCATAGCCTGACCGGATAAGGAGAAAGAAATGTGTAAGCCTGTTTCAACCCACAAGATTGAGAGCACGTAGAACACAGAAGGGACTTCTGTATTTGTCAGTTTAGAATGGGAATAGAAAAAACAAAGGACCTCAAGTTCTCCTCTTTTGGCCCCTTTCTAGGTCTTTGTGTGGGGTCCTGTGTGGTGGTAACACACCTCTGGTGGGGACAGGCTATTTTTGGCCTCCTGAGTACTCACTGGGAGGCACCAGTTTTGGCCTCATTTACATGCTCCAGATCAGCATTTTGGCCATTTCTTAATTAGGACCACTGATAGCTACCAAAGAGCAGAGTACAGATGGTAAAACTCAGGGGCGTTCAAAGACGGAGCAGCCCCCATGCAAACAGGAGCTGTAGATACTCATTCATCAAGAAATATTTGACAATACTACCATACTGCCCTAAGTGGGAGAGAATACTTCTGTATGGTAAAGTGAGGAGGTATGGAGAAACCAGAAGACGAAAAAGTTTAAAGGTGCCAACCAACCACTTATTATTTCTACTTCTTGCTACTTTGAATTAACTCAGAAGATGTAAGATATACAGGTATTGCTTGAAATTATACATGGATGTTATCAGAGTTTTGGGATGGTGAGTAGGAAATGCAGGGGCAAGCTGGGCATGGTGGTGCATGCTTGTAATCCCAGTACTTGGGAGGCTGAGACCGGAGGATTGCAGGTTTGCGGCCAGCCTCAGCTACTTCATGAGGCCCTCTGCAACTTAGTGAGACCCTGTTTCAAAATAAAGAATAAAAAATGGGGCTGGGGGTGTAGCTGGGAGGTAGAATGCCCTTGGGTTCAATCCCCAGTACCCCTCACGCGCGCGTGCGCGCGCGCACACACATACACACACACACACACACACACACACACACACACACACAAACACAATGCAGGGGCAGGGCCTAGCATTTCTCTACTCTGGAATTATAAAAAATCAGGCTTGGTGGTGCATGCCTATAATTCCAGTGACTTGGGAGGCTGAAGCAGGAGGACTGCAAGTTCAAAGCCAGCTTGGGCTACTTAGCAAGACCTTGTCTCAAAATAAAATAGAAAGGGCTGGGGGTGTAGCTCAGTGGTAGAGCATCCTGGGCTTCAATCCCCAGTACTGAGAAAAAAGGAAAAAGAAAAAGAAAAAGGAAAAAAAAAGTACCAGGATTATGAGCACCAAATTTTGTGGAAACTATGACCTTGTCAGGTCTTGAAAAGCCTTTTTTATTGGTAAATAAGCCATTGGAACAATGGATGTCTCTATTAGAGTACTCCAACTGCATATTAGGGATGCTTGCTCATAGAAAGAGACTAAGGGATCAGCCTGATACTGTCCCAGTACTTCTGTTTCCTAGCTGAAGAAACCTATGTATCATGAGATGAATTTCTGGCATCACATATCCAGTAAAATAAGATCCTTGAAGCAAGAAAAAACTGAGCATGTGGTATATGACTGTGGTCATGTGACATCATGCATTTTAGGGAGCAGATGCTCTAAATCATATTTGATGGCTACCCTGGGCAGCTCCACATTCCCTGCAGCCCAGTCTTCCCTTTCTATAGAGTGAATTGACTGCTTTGGGTAGACTGTCAGATCTTAGCACTCACAACTGCAAAGAATGACAACTGTCTATTAAAGTGGCTAATGAAGGTGATGGTCATTTGCAGGTCATGGTGCGGGGAGAGAGGAAAGCAGCAAGCCCTGAAGTATATCTGGTGGCATGAGCTCATTCTAGTGGGACAGTGCCAAGCACATTGGAATACTGCAGGGGAAATGGATTGGGGCAGGAAATCAATAAGTGAATAAGTTTTTATTCTGCTGCAGAATGACTCAATTTGATTGTGTTCCTTCCTGCAAAGGGCTGGGTTAGGGAGAGAAAGCAGGGAGGAAAGCCTCAGGCCATGTTCAGGCTTCCCTAAGCACCAAATGGGAGGCTCTGCAGAGCAGGAAAACTAGGCTTCTCATCCAGCCTCTTGAGGGTGAAGCCTTGGCTTAGAAAGCCGTAACAGTTCAACTCGGATTTGCCTCCAGCCTGCCAGAGATCTCCCCTAAAGCAAAGGCAGCGTTTGGTCTTTGAGGTGACCACAGTGGATGTTGTGTGAGCTGAGAGAGCCTAGGAAATGGCTGAGGAGTGGTGCTCACCTCCTCGTCACACATCATCTCTTGTTGAGAATGCCGAGTTTGTAGTGAAATTTAGAGGGGGCAGGCCTATGCTCACAGAATAGGCATACAAAGAGATAGAAAATCTCTTCATACCTTCATCTCTTCCTCCATTTCTGACATTTTCCGCTCCAAGGCCCGCCTCTCCTGTTTAAAAACAATAAGCCTGGTTAACACGTAATGGGTTTAGAAATTGGTCAAAGTGCTGTCTTGTAGCTGCCATGTGATCAATAGCTTCACGGTCAAAGGGTCTGTCTATTGATGCAGGTAAACCTTACTCAGATGTAAGCACTCTCTCATTGCCCCTGTGGGACGAGCTACTTCACTGATAAAAATCACAATGTCCAGGTATCCTATCAGAAAATTAGCAGATACAGCCGGGCATGGTGGCGCATGCTTGTAATCCCAGTACTTGGGAGGCGGAGACAGGAGGATCCGGGTTCGCGGCCAGCCTCAGCTACTTAGTGAGGCCTCTGCAACTTCATGAGACCCAGTTTCAAAATAAAGTATAAAAAATAGGGCTGGGGATGTAGCTCGGAGGTAGAAAGGCCCTGGGTTCAATCCCTGGTACCGCAAAAAAAAAGAAAGAAAATTAACAGATACAAGGGGAAGCCACTTTAACAGGCAAGCAGATCAGGGCACTCTGAGTTAGTCTTTGCAAGCTGAAGATTTCAAGGAATTTCAAATGACTGCAAGTGACCAGGATCCTTATACTCTATTAACAAAAAAAAATCCACCATTATCCAGTAATAATTCCCCAAATTCCTATGGAACTGCCTCTCTCATGATGGGAAGATAGTGAGCAAGGAGTAGACAACACTGTCTATGAAGAGACAGCACCTCTACTCCACCTCTTCCCTCCCCCTCCATTTCTCTCTCCCACAACTAACTCTTAATTTAGCCTGCAGCCAATGAGGAGTCCTTGATCAGATGAGATACCAAGGAGGTTTGATTATGGGCCAAGGGAATGAAATATAAGGCTTAGCTGCTTTCCAAATTAAACATACAATAACAGGAGAGATGGGAACATATTATGTCCCTAGGGTAAAATCAAAGCTAGGGCTCATCAATAAATCTAATTGAGTTTTCCCAATCCAAGAACGTCAAATAGGAGAAAAATATGCTATGCTGAGTGTAGTTGGGAGGACGTTAGCAATTGAACCAGAAATCCTCCCTTTGGTCAGAGAATAAGCAAAACACTCTGATGGCTCATGTCTCAAGTCATAAGACCAAAATCAATGGCACAGGGTTGTGCTGAAAACTTCCTTTCTGTTAAAGGTGATTGGAAGGGCAAAGAGCCTGTGTGTGAGTGCGTGCGTGTGTGTGGGTGTGTGTGCGTGCGCACGTGCGTGTGTGTGTGATGATGTACAGTAAACCAAAATATATCATGGCTATGTGTATGTGTATAGTTGTGCCTACAGGCAGAACAGTGCACAAGATGACCTTCTCAGGACCCTTCTCACCCTAAGCCTGGAATACGTACAAAGCACTCTCTGAGATAGCCAAAAAGGCTAGCAATCTAATTACTATCCAGAGTCAGACAAAAAGAATTTATCATCAAGCTGGGAGTGGAATGTAGAAGAACTCCCACCTTCTGAAGATGAACTTTTCCGTTGGCATGTACAACAAAGTTAGAGAAAGTCAGAAAGAGGAGATGAAATGGAGAAAAGACACACACACATACCCGTTTCTCCATCTCTAGCATTGATGACCGGTCAGAGGTCTTCTCTTGTTTCTGCTGTGCAAATAGAAGGAAAACACCTGTTACTTAAGCTGGTTGGGGGCCTATAGAAAGTCCAGTCTCATTCAGCTTCACCACTGGACATCCAGAAATAGATGGCAGGGCTTTGGGCTTTCACTTTAGCAGGGGTCCTGGCAAACAGATTCTGAGAGATTGCTAAGCCTAACATTATCCTCTCTCTGAAGTTTGCAGGATTCCCACTGGGGAGGGGAAGGCAGAAGTGATATTCCCTGAAATTTAAAAAGTCACACGTACAAAGACATTACCTCCCCTCCCCCCTCTCTATTGGTCTTCAGTGCCAACTACCTGCTCACATTGTATCATCCCTCGCCCCTCTTCTTTTCTATGAGTAATATCACAACCCAGAGGAAATGAGAAATGGTTTTTCTTCTTTAAAGGCTGGAAACCCTTGAACCTGAATGTCTAAACCCCATGGCACTCGTCTAAATAATCCCTTTCCCCCTTTCCTTCTGTTTTGGGCATTGAGGCCATTTTCTTTCTAGAGCAGTGGTCTTCACATGTGGATAGACTTTTTGGGAGCCCTGCTTTGATCAGAGAAGTTCTACTTTTATCTGTTTTATATACTGGGCTTTCAGTTAAGGTAATGTTTTTTTGAATAAAAGATTCAGAATGTATATTTTAGATCACCTTTGAATTTCAATTTAAAGTTTTCAGAAAGGCTAAAAAGCTTTGGCCACCATACCTAAAAAGCAGAATCACCTCAGGTAAAGGTCCTGTCTTAAACAGGGGAATGGAAGGAACCCTTAAATCCCTTTTGGTCTTAGCATTTTAGAACTGGGCAGAATTTCTTACATTCAATAATAGGTAGTTAATAAAATAAAGTATGCTTGTTTTTATTTTGCCTAGAGCCATGCCCAGACAACATTTGATAAATACAGAAATTATGCTGGTCTTTTTGCAGAAGTTACTTTTTTCAAAAACTTAAGGAATAGCCAGAACAAACATTATAACTTGGAGTTCTGGCTCCTGTCCTGGGCTTTCACCTTTTGTTCTGAAGGTCATGGCTGTCTGCCTTTACACTGCATCTACTGTGAAGCAGAAGGAAAAGAAAAAATGCATTAGTAGATCCTGTAGTTTGTTCATATCCTCAGTAAGTCTCTCTTTGCTAAGCCTGAGAAACTCAAAGCTAAGATTATTCCACTATTTTCAAAGTTCACACATGCAATGAACTCGTTTTTTATTTGCTTGTTTTGTTTAACATTTTAAGAGCCACAGAGTTCGGGTGGACGCTTCATGTGAAAACACTGCCCGTGTCCATGTGGTAACCGTCTCTACACAATTGTGCGAGGCTGATGTGCCCTCCTCCCAGTGTCCTACCAAACAACTCCATTTTTGGTAAACAGAGACTTGGTTTGCAGTGCCACCATTTCTTCTGAATTTCAATAATTTGTATTTGGAGAAACTAAGTATATTCCGACACACCCAGCAAAGCAGCTGGCTGGAGGGTAGATGCTGTTCCCCAGTGACTGGGAAAGGCTGATTTTGTTTTAATGTCCTCTGCGCATGTCAGTGTCCACAGCTTGTTAGGCTACTTGCCACTACGAAGCACAGGCTGGTGGAAAGGCCAAGAACCCTGAAAGGTCAAGAAATAAGCTAATGGTGAGGAGCTTCTGCGGGAGAAAGTGGAACAGGTGAGCCTGGCTTCTTCCAGTGGTTTCTCACATGACTGATCCTTAATTTTCTGTAAAACATTCCAGTAATAACCGATGAGAACCAGCTTAAAATCTGTATTTATTTACTGCTGCCAATTCCTGACACTATTCAAAATAAAAATCAGCCCCAGATATCTTCTGAGGATTATTTATTTATTTTGTGTGTGTGGGGGGGTGCTGGGGGGTGAACCTGGAGGCATTCTACCTTTGAGCAACAATCCCCAGCCCTATTTTATTCTTTATTTGGAAACAGGGTCCAAGTTGCTGAGAGTGTTGCTAAGTTGCTGAGGCTGGTTTTGAGGCTGGTGAGATCCTCCTGTCTCAGCTTCCCATGTACTAGGATTACAGGGGTGTACCACCACACCTGGCTATGATCTATTATTAAGGCATTTTGCCTGGCTCAGTAATATTGGGATGAAAAAAGACCGTAAGGCTCATTTAGCCCACATCCTGCCTCTAGCAGGGTTATAACTGTGTGTCTGTATTTTTTTTTCTCTTAGATTTAGAGACCTACTTTTCTTGTTCCACAAAATCACTTTAAGCCCAGTTGTTATCTACCTGTTGCAGTAGGTCTCAGAAATTCCCAGTAAGAGACATGTTTGGCTACCATCAAAGGCAGAAGGGAAAGCATCTTTCAGACTGACAGGCAGCTCTCAGGATGGGCCATCTATTTTGAGTCTGGCTAAACCCTTTTCTGGAAAGTATGGGTGTCCTGACTGTCTTGATGGGATTCCATGCAGTTCTGTTGGCACTATCTTCCATGTGCTGGCACCCCTGCTCATCCCTTAACAGGGGGGCCTGTGACAAGATGTTCAGAGGGTACTCGGCCACTCCTGCCCCCACCAAACCCCATGTGCTTGGGACTATTCAACCCTGTATTTTACTCTTTACTTTGAGATGATATCATATTACCAGATTAACTAGCCACCTCTGGTTTTCATTTCATGGCTTCCTCGTAAAGAGTCATTTTAACCTCAGTTCAGTTTTTGAAACTGTTGGTCCCCGGGCATTCCAGGAGGGCAATAACTCAATAGGTTTCCTGTTAACTCTGCAGTAACCTAAGCCAGGGCTTGCTCCAGCTTCCAGCTGCAGGGGCTGTTTCACTAGTCATAAGGTCATTACCTCCACCACCCTCTCAAGCATCATCTAATGAAATCAGGCCTGGCAGTGAGAGAAAATGGTTTAGCTTGTCTTTCCACCACTATCTCCTTAACTTCCAGGCTGAAGAAGACCAGTGGCCTGGGGAGAAAACACATGTTCCAAGACAGAATCTTTGCTTCAGGACCTAATCCTGGGCTCTAGCACCACCTCTGCCCCTGATGTGTTATACGACCTAAGCAAGCCACTTATGTTTCTTGGCCCAATTTGCTACGTCTCTGCACTCGGTTATAATGTCTTGCTTATCTCTCGCCAAGAGATGTTAATGCAGATGAACTGAAACAAGGGGAATAAGAAAGAACAAACTGTCTAGAACTGACCTCATAGTGTTGGATTATGCTTTTCTACTGAGAAATGAGTAGATAATATTAACTATTAGCATCCAGTCCTTCAGGAGTTGTTCACTTAACTATCTGCTTTTTTTTTCATGCTAGGGATTGAACCCAGAGGTGTTCTACCTCCAAGTTACACCCCTAGCCTTTTAAAAATTTGAAACAGGGTCTCACTATGTTGCCGAGGCTGGCCTCAAACCTGCAATCCTGTCTCAGTCTCCTGAGTACTGGGATTATAGGCATGTGCCACCACGCCTGGCTAACTATCAGTTCTTAATTTTAAGTTAAACACTGACTGAACTCTAAAATCAAATTAGAATCTAAGAAGTCTCCATTTCACAGCCTCTATCTATGTCCTGTCCCTTAGATCTCTAGTCTAGTCTGTCTCCTCATACTGACCCCTCCCTCCCCATCTTTGTTCCTCCTCCTCCCCCTTACCTGGGCCATCTTCTCAAGCTTGGATTTTATATCTGCTAGCTCTAGCTGGGCCTCCTGAAGTTTTGTTTTCAGTTTTTGGTTTTCCGTCAGGGCACTCTCGTAGAGCTGGAGAAGGGAAAGCAGAATCAGGTCACTGGGTGGGTGGATGGGGCTCCCAAAATTAGGACTCACACAGTTTTATCACATGAGAGTGCCTGGGGCTCTCTGCCCAAAGCCACCACTGTGGACTAGATGGAGAAGATGAAGGAAGTCCGGGAACAGGGCACATTCAACTACTGCTCTCTGGCTTCCTGAAGGTAATGATCCCAGAGGTTGAACATGAACAGAATGCTGATGTTCCAACTTCAATAATGTTAATTTCTGGGAGGAAAAAACCAGTCATCCATTTTCTCCTATAGGGCATTTACATTGCTTAAAAGTCTGGCTCCTCATACAAAACAAAATTATTTTTTGGAACCAGTGTAGTGTGTGTATATTGATTTTCATCAAGTTCTGCTTAATAAAAACATCAATAAAGAAAAATTTTCCTTAACCAAAATGTTTTTCCTGGTATCTCAAGTACCTGACAGGGAAAGTTTTCTAGGTCTCCTCCTGGAGCTAGGTAGTAAGAACCAAAGGAAATGGACTGTAAAGTGATCTGAATCCTTCCAAGCCCAGATGCTGATGATACTGATGATGTTTTTAAAATGAACACTAAGAAGTATTTAGTTGATATTCACAGGACTTTATTAAAAGCATGTGTTTGTTAAAAATAAGTCTACCAAATGATTCTCAAGGGTTTAGACAACACTATATTTTTTATTCTTCTTATAATTCTTAATTTTTCCTATACCTCTAAATATCTGATTCTAGGCATTTACTTACTATAATAAAAACAACAGGCAAAGAGGTCTTTATGTAGCTGGTGGAGAGGTAAAGCAAACCAAGATGCCTGTAAAGAATTAGCTGTTACTTAAGTGCCCTTTTCCCTGCTTATTTAGAAAACTGCTCATTTTTCTATCCTGGGGGAAAAGACTAAGAGGTTTATATGTTGTAACCCAAGAACAGGAAAACTGAAAAAAGACCCTACTTTTTTATAATCCCTGTTACTGTCCTCTTCCACACGGCTGGTCAGGCTGGCTAGACGGGCCTCCCGGGCCTCCCGACGGGCTCTTGCAGAGGCCCGGTCACTGTAAGAATCGCTGGTTGTAGGGTTACCACCTCCTGATTCCAATCTGTGAGAGAGAATATTAAAGGTAAAAATTGGTTTTGAGAACAGAGTAGTGTGGGAGGGTAAAAGCTTAAGGGTACATTGTGCCTTTTCTAAGAAGTATTTGTGAGCCCTGGCCAGAAACAATGCACAACATTCCTTCCTTGAATCCCTCAGCCAGCATTCCCAGATCTCATGGTCATACTGCACGAGCGAGCACAGAGCTTGGGGAAGGAGGCCATCAGTTGCCAAGAATGGAGCTTACTTGAAAAATTGGTGGTTTGGACCCATGAGCTGACTTAAATCTTAGAGCTTTTCAAATTAGTTTGGGGTTGAACTAAAGTGTGTGCTTTTTTTTTTTTTTTTTTTTTTTTTTTGCAGTACCAGGGATTGAACCCAGGGGCATTCTACCTCCGCGCTACACCCCCAGCCCTGTTTTTTATACTTTATTTTGAAACTGGGTCTTACGAAGTTGCGGAGGGCCTCACTAAGGAGGGGGAGAGAGAGAGAGAGAGAGAGAGAGAGACAGACAGACAGACAGACACAGGGAGAGAGAGCTGAGGCTGGCCGTGAATCCGGATCCTCCGGTCTCCGCCTCCCAAAGTACTGGGATTACAAGCGTGCGCCACCACGCCCGGCAAAGTGTGTGCTTTTAAAAGCAAAAGTTTCTTGGATCTTAATGGCTCTTGGAAAATTATTACAATGAACTGTCAATGAATTAGAAACATATAGGCATGGTGACTGAGCTGGAGGCTGAATGGGGGAGGAATGGCAACCAGGGCATGGTACCTATGCTTTACTTGTGAATCCCAAACATTCCGGGGTGCTGCACAATGCCTCAACAGCTTGTCTCCTACCCTCTTCTCTGTATTCCATATCAAGACTTGTGCCTGTGATTAGGGTTTCTATACCTTCTAGCAACTGAGCTCTTAGAATTGGTGGTGGTTTTATTTCCAGTATTGGTAAGTTAGGGGAAAGTGTACAACTATTATCCTGATCCTTAACACTGGTTTCTATTTTCCTGGGCTTTGTTCTTTGCAAACTAGAATGTGGCACATACTAAAGTGCTACATACAAATCAGCCCTGCAGAGCTCTACAGCCCCAAATTGGGATGGTTTTAGGCATCACAGTTGTGGAACTTGCATCTGATGTTTCTGTAATAGTTATCGTCAAAGCTGGGGTTGGGGAAACTGAAGTAAGTATTAGAAGAAGTAGAGAAGCAATAAGGATGAGGACAGACAAAGAAATTAGTGCCCAAGGACACTAATGGCCACTTTTCTCTTATAGAGATGCTAAGTCCCTTTTTTTTTTCTTTTCTTTGTGGTACTTGGGATTAAACTAGGGGCATTTTATCTCTGAGCTAGAATCCTTATTTTATTTTTTATTTTTAAACAGGGTCTTGCTAAGTTGCTGAGGCTGGTCTGAATCCTATCTCAGCCTCTCAAGTACCAAGATTACAGGAGTGTGCCACCACGCCCAGCTCAAAGTTCCAGTCTTTACAATATTCAATATTCTTTTTCTTCATTTTCTTTTGTTAATAGAAATCTCTCTATTGATTTTTCTGATTATAAAAACAATACATTAAATAATATCAAAGCGTCTACCTCATAATCCTGCCCAAGAAATAACCACTATTAACAGTTTAGTCCAGATCCTTGTAGGATGTCAAACACAAAAAATATGTTAAAATACATGTTTCTATAAATAAAATCAGATAATATTTATGTTGTCTAATTCCTCTTCCTTCCTACACTGGTCACTATGATTGAGAGCATTTTACCATGTAAGTAAAAATACATTTGTCTCATAAAAAATAACTGCACAGTCCATTCCATAGTTGTATGATTAATTAATCCTCAATTGACAGACACATATTGTTTTGAATTTTTAGCTACTATAAATGATGCTACAATGAGCAGTCTATAAATCTTGGTACAATTGTCCAATTACCTTCTTAGGATAAATCTTAGAAGTCTGTTTGGTCAAGGGCTAAATATATTTTGAATGCTAATGTATATATTGCCATACTGCCCTTCAGAGAAGTTTCATTCTCTCCAATCCAACAGGAGAAATATACTATTTCATTGCCATTAATGTATTTTTATTTTTTTCAGCATAGGAATTGAACTCAGGGTCTCACACATGCTAGGTAAGTACTTTCCCACTGAACTACAACTCCAGGCCTTTTTATTTTACTTTGAGACAGGGTCTCACTAAGTTGCCCAGGCTGGTCTGGAACTGCTGATCTTCCTGTCTCAGCCTCCTGAGTTGCTGATTTTAATATTTGGGACGCTTAATGTGTCTAAATTTCGTACTCATAGCCGTTGTTTAGGATATTCATTTTTTTCTTGTTGTATTTGGGGAGCCTCCTCCAGAGTATTCCATCACTCTCTTTGTTTATTCTTGAACTGGCACTTTACGTTTTAGGGAAAGTCTCCTTTCATAAATGGCTATTGTAACACAACAGAGTTCACAAAATATTAACTATAGCAACATACCACTCTCCACCAATTTTGTAAAACTAAGTAATTTCCTGCTAGGTTAGAAGTAAATTATTTATCCTTAGCTAGTTAGTGCCTGGTGAAAGGGCAAGCTGAGGAAAAATAGATATAAAATTTAGCATATATTAATAAGGTAGAACCAACTCAATACCAAGCACATTGTGAGGAGACGCATATGCCCTGTGCTATCCCATAACTGCATCTTCCCCCCAATCTCTTCTTACTTTTCCATCACAGGAACAGTGGAAAAGGAGAGATTCGAAAGTTATCTTCAAAGCCACTATTTTTTAAAATTTATTTTCTTCTTTAGGAAGGTCAATTTTGTACTCTTAGACATTAGGTGAATGATTAGAGAAACATCCCCCAAATTGATATCTTTCCTTAAATTTTCAACAATTGAAAACAGATCTTTAGTTCATTTACAAACTGTTTATATACAGGTAGAGTGTTGGATTCACTATTAAGTGACAGTATCTAACCTCAATTTCAGTTCAGGCTTCTATTCTGCAATGAAGCCAATCCTGGACTACCAGATTAGGTTAACTGCCTCTTCTCTGTGCTCACAATTAATACCTGTCCAGACTTCCAAATGGCACTTACTACATTCTACTGGAATGATCTGTCTCTCTAGTGGTCTGTAAACTAATTGCAGGTAAGGAGAGTGTCTTTTGTATGTATACTGCTAGGGGTTGGACCCAGGGGCAATCTACCTCCAAGCTACACTCCGGCCCTATTTTTATTTTGAAACAGGATCTCACTAAGTTGCTGACAGCCTCACTAAGTTGCTGAGGCTAGCTTCAAACCTGCGATCCTCCTGTCTCAGCCTCCCAAGTACTGGGATTACAGGTGTGTGCCTCCACACCCGGCTTAAGGATAGTGTCTTATTCTTTCTTCCCTAGCACCTAGCATAGTGCCTGGTACTGGTGCTTTAGAAAAATTAATCTAGTGGAAGTACATGGATGAACTGGAAAGAGGAGAATCTGGCAGCAGGAAGATGAGCTGAAAGCTGTTCCATGACTTTGGGTAGGAGATAATAAAAGTCTGAATTATTGTGGTGGCTGTGGAAATGAAAAGGACGAAAGGATGTGAGAAATATTACTAAACTATTATAAAAAGCTAAATTTAATTAGACATACATTCACTCTCAAGTATTAAGCATGCATATAAAACAGGGAGAGTTCTTACCTAGAAAGTCTTTCATGCTAGAGAAAGGAAACAAAAAATAAAAAAAAAGAAAAGAAAACAGCATTAGCAAGGGACTGGTTTTTATTTCCATTTATAAATGCACTTTTCAAATCAGATGTCTCAAACTTCACAGCTGGAGATGGGGGTACAATTTAAGAAAAGCAATTCAACTGACTGCATGAAAGGCGATTTAGCTCTAGCTTACACTTCTTTGTATTCCATGACTCACCAGGTTTGAGGCTTTAGGGATATATCATCATTTTAAATTGGAAGTCAGCAAGATGAAAAATGTTAAAAAAAAAACTGTGCCCCCCCCAACTAGCCAGTCAACCTGTGTTCTAGGAATGACTGTCTTTCTGTGTGACATTGAGCCTCTCTAAATCTCAATATTCAGTCTACTAATTTCCTTTAGTTTACAGACCACCAAGCCTCTGTATTCCCTGAATAAAATAATTTACAAATACTAAAATCCAGGATAATTACTGGCTTTCTCTTAGATTTATAGTAAAGGTGGAAGAGTGAAGGAGTTTGGAAGGGAAGGAGACAAAGTTCCATCCTAGTCCCTAGGATGCTAGTTTAAAAAAAATTAGAAGAATAAGAAAGTACTTGAGGACTCAGAAGGAAGGAATTTCATAGATGCAAACTATAAGCTTGGTCATTGTAAACAAACCAACAACAAAAAGTGATTATACCTGTATTTACCATTATTTATTTTTATTTATTATTTATTTATTTATTTATTTATTTATTTATTTATTTAATTTATGGTACTGGGGATTGAACCTAGGGGCATTCTACCTCTGAGCTACACCCTCAGCCCTATTTGATTTTTTAATTTGAAACAGGGTCTCACTAAGTTACTGAAGGACTTGCTATATTGCTGAGGCTGGCCTTAAACCTGTGATTCTCCTGTCTCAGCCTCCCAAATTACAGGCATGCACCACTACACTGGGCCCATTTATTTATTTTATGATCATAGATGACCTTTATCTTCCTATCCCTTCACTTTTTAAAAAAGAACTTGGGAGCCGGGCGTGGTGGCGCATGCTTATAATCCCAGTACTTTGGGAGGTGGAGACCGGAGGATCCGGGTTCGCGGCCAGCCTTAGCTCGCTCGCTCTCTCTCTCTCTCTCTCTCTCTCTCCTTAGTGAGGTCCTCCGCAACTTCATGAGACCCGGTTTCAAAATAAAGTATAAAAAATAGGGCCGGGGGCGTAGCGCGGAGGTAGAACGCCCCTCGGTTCAATCCCCGGTACCGCAAAAAAAAAAAAAAAAAAGAACTTGGGAAATAAACACTCAATTGATTTGAATATTTTTTTCCTCTTTTGAGATATTAAATAATAACAAAACCTTCAAGGACAGACAGAAGAAGAGATGCAGGGTTCACTAATCTACAGAATGAACAAAGACTCCTTGGACTACTGAGGAGTTCCTCAATAGTACTACTTTGTTAAAGCACTAAACAGTCCCTGGAAGCCAACTGGTTTGTCAACCAACACAGCATGACAGACCCATACACCATATTCTCAAGCTGTCCAGGGAAGTATGGAGTGACAGCACATCTGAAAGGTGGCTTTTCTCCATGGAACTCCTCTTTAAATCAGGGTTACACTCATCAGAATGATCTCGTGCACTTTTCCAAAACGTACACATCGAAACCTAAATCCCAGATATTTTTTCAGTAGGTCTGGAGTGAAGCCTTTCTACAAAAAAAAAAAAAAAAAACACCAAAGACATCTTTTTTTGCCATACTGGGAATCAAACTCATGGCCTTGCACATGCTAGGAAAGCATTCTACTACTGAGCTATAGCCCTAGTCCTTTAAAAAATTTTATTGCTGGCATTGAAGTTTTTTTTTTATAACTGGCTGGACTTGAACTTTCGATCCTCCTGCCTCAGCCTCCTGAGTAGCTAGGTTTATTGGTGTGCATATACCACTGTGTTAGGTGTCCTATGTGTATTTTTAACAAGTATAGTTCTTGCTAAACACCACTGGATTAAATATATATATATATATATATATATAAATATATATGTATATATATATATATATATATGTATATATATATATATATATTAATGTGGAGACATGGCCCATTTAGGATGAAGGAATTATGGTGTATGTTTGACATTTTCATACACTTGAAATTCTTTGAGAATCCTGAAATTTAGGAACTGGAATTCAGGATAATTTCTGGCACTTTTTGGTCCTACATTTACACCTGATCTCAGTGAGAGTCACGTGCATATCCCACACTATCATTGGCTACTTTACAACATTGTGTAAAGTATTTTTTCTCTTACTTGAAGCATTTCAATCCCCTGGCGCTGGGGATTGAATCCAAGGCCTCATGTACACTATGCAAGTCCTGTGCCACTGAGCTACATTGCCAGCCCTAAAAGACAGTATATTTTAATTACCTCTAAAGAATTACTTTATATGTATATAATGTATATATGCATATGTATGTCAGTCAGGCATGGTGGTATATGTCTGTAATCCCAGCTATTCAGAAGGCTGAGGCCGAAGGATGGCAAGTTCAAAGATGGCCTGGAAAGTTTGGCAAGACCGTGTCCCAAAATAAAAAATAAAAAGGGCTAGGGATTTAGCTCAGTGGTAAAGCACCCCTGGGTTCAATCTCCAGCACCAAAAACTTACTTTATACATAAATATGGTTCAAGAGTCCTGGAGTGAAAGTAAGGAGCTGGGCTCCTGTCTCTCTCCCCTAACTAACTCACTAGCTTGGTGGCAAGATCAGCCTTATAGGATCTGGGTGAATTAAAATTCATAGCCCACGAAACCTGTAAATTGTGACATGTTGAATACTTGTGAATAAACAGCCAAATTATGAATCCAACCTAGGTGTCCATAAACAGATGAATGGATTACAAAATTGTGGCATATCCACACAATGGAATTCTACTCAGCAATAAAGAACAACAAAATATGTCATTTGCAAGAAAATGGAAGGACTTGGAGAACATTATGTTAAGTGAGATTAGCCAGTCACAGAAAGTGAAGGGTCATATGTTTTCTCTCATATGCGGAAGCTAGGGAATATAGGGATACCAGGTGGACTCCAGGTAATGAAGGAGAAACCTCAGTGGAGCCAGGGAAGTGGTCTAGGGGAAGGGGAGCGGGAAGAGTGAGGATCATTGAAGGAATTACTACTATCCGCTTTGTGTACATATGTGAAAATACCAATGTCAATCTCAGTACTCTGTATGGAGAAGGGGGGATTGGGAGGCAGCTGGGGGGCACCAAGTACTGTGTGCATGTATGTCACTATCAACATGATTTACACTATGATGTGAGACTATAATGCACCAATAAAAGCATATTAAAAAAAACCCAAATACTTGTGAATAACTGAGTCTGAACTTCACACTGGCAAATGCCAACAGGCTGTTGTATTTAAGAGCCCACTGTAATCCGGGCGTGGTGACCACTGCCTGTAATCCCAGTACTTGGGAGGCTAAAATGGAAGGATCACAGGCTCAAGGCCAGCCTCTGTAATTTAGTAAGACCCTGATTCCAAATAAAAATAAAAAGGTCTGGGGGTGTGGCTCAGTGGTAGAATGCCCTTGGGTTCAATCCCCAGTACCACCCCACCTCCCAAAAAAGCACACTGTGTGCAGAGCCCTGTAGGGCTGGTGCAGAGGAAGAAGTCAAACTAGCTGCAGGATGGAGCCAGAAGAGCACTGTGAATGTAACCGAGGAGCCTGTCTGGAACATGTGCAAGGAAGTGTTATGGAGATAGCAGTGGCAACCTCCAGGTTCCAACCAAGGTTTCCAGAAATAAAAAAGTTCTGAGAAGATGATGTTAGAGAAATATATACACTTTCTTATTCCCATTTATATTAATTACCCTTAGTGCCCACAAGGCCAGGACATGATAGGTGCTTAATAAACTGAGCTGAACCGAATTGTTCCTGTTTCTGCGTGTGATGGCATTGGCTGGCTTTGAGTTCTAATTTTCACTCTTACATCTTCTAACCATGAGACCTCGGACAAGTTACCACTTACTCCAATGGTAAGAATTAAATGTGATAATTATGAAGAAATATACTCTTAAAATGTCAGTGCCAGCCGGGCGTGGTGGCGCACACTTGTAATTCCAGTACTTGGAAGGCTGAGACGGGAGGATTCGGGTTCGCGGCCAGCCTCAGCTACTTAGGCCCTCTGCAACTTAGTGAGACCCTGTTTCAAAATAAAGAATAAAAAATAGGGCTGGGGGTGTAGCCCGGAGGTAGAATGCCCCTGGGTTCAATCCCCAGTACTGCAAAAAAAAAAAAAAAAAAAAAAAATGTCAGCGGCACCTCTTCTCTTCAATTTTAGTTGTAAGGATACTATACTGGCTTGATACTGGTTGGTACAGTAAGTTAACTTAGTAACTTTGATCAGGAAGTTGAGTTCAAATGCAACCAAATGAAACAATAATATAGGGAATCATTTAATTTCTTTTGCTGCTTCTGGGCAGAACAGACTTCAAACCACATCATCCACATGGGAGAACTATTCTGGACAGTCTCTCTAAAGGTAAACTTTCCACATACTCTATTAGGTATGGAAAAATGAATAATTATAAGTAAACTGGTTTGCTTTTATGTTTTTTCTTCATTCTACTGAAAAATAAGCCAATTTCTGTAGGGTGTGCACAGACTGAGGCCTGATTAGCTTTATGACAACTAAATTAGTTCTATTTGCTGGCTTTGTTTTTCCTGAAATGTGAGCCCAAACTTGAAAATGTCTTATTTTTCCCCCGTTTCTTCTTTGTAAATACCTTATTTGTTGGGTAAGATTTAACATCTTCAGCTTTAAATTTTGCTATGTAGACTCTGGCAGCCGCCTCTCTAGTAAAGAAATACCCCCCCCACTAAAAGAGGGAAATTAGGATTTTTACTTGGTATCAATCTTGGCAATTATATATATCAAAGTATGCTACTCATTTCCATTGATTTACTCTCATACGAATATGTAATTAGCCCTTTCAATTTAGAATGTTCTAGAAGCATAATGAAGCTTTTTATGCCATCATCACACCCAAGAAAGTTCTCAGACAGATATGTTACTATATAGTATGGCTTTGTATATTTGTAGCCTCCACTGAGGAGGCTGATGTAAAACCTAAACACTGAAAAACCTAGAAGAGGTTAGCACTATCAAATAGCAACCAGAGAAGGCCCACAGGGGGGTCCCTGGACATGAAAAAGCGGATCTACAGGGTTTTCAAGAAGCTTAGTTTTTCCATAGGTGAGAATACGTGGAGAAAGGTAATGCTAATGGTGCTTAAACTGGTGACTGCGACAGCAGCTCTTGTCCCTGAAGGCTTCCTGCAGATGTGTCCTACACACAGCACCTAAGCACCTGACCAATGACACTCTAACTTCTGTCTACCAGGAGTAACTCAAAGCAAATATCACAGTCTGTTATCATCTTTTTTAGGCATGGTAAGATTTCTTGCTATCAATTTCTTTTTGGGTGACCTTTTATAAAAATGTGTAGGTGATGAGTCACAGACAGACAAAGCAGTCAGCAATTCACCTAGATCCAGATATCAGAGAAAAGAGAGCTTCCATGTGAATCCTTGCGCTTCCCTCACCACTCTCACAGTGCCCTCCCTCTTGGACCTGACTTCTGAACTATATGGAATCCTTAGTTGGGTTTTTAATTTTGCCTTCAAGGGCTAGTCTGAGCAATGCCTTGGGAAAGCCAACCCAACCAATTAGAGGAGAGCATATAAATCTCCCCAAACCTCAGAGATTAATGAGATTTGGATGCAGGAGAGGCAATATAGTTAGTTACCTCAGTACAAACAATATTATTTCAAAAAAGGAAGAAAACTGGAATTTCTAAAGGAGATGGCATTCTCGTGGTCAAAGAAATGTTTTTTGGCTTACAAAGAGTATTCTTATAAGCTGGAAGGCAAGATATATTAAAATTTTACAGGATTTAGTGTTTAATTCCCCAGCTTCTGATAAAATGGCTTAGATCATATTTCCTGATTTTCCTTGGTAGAATACCTCTAGACACTATTGTTTTGCTTGGCTTCTTGATTCCCCAAATAATCAGGGGTTTGATGAAAAAAACATTAGTTAGATTTAGGGAGAAGTTCGGGTTTCCTGGTTAAGGATCAGAATGGCTGAATTGGTATATTTCCTCTTCATCCTGCTGTCACTCAAAATAAGCACAGTGCCACTGTTAAGACTGACACTGCTTCTCATAATAGAAAGCTGGCTCAACCCTGCAGGGAGACTACTGAGTAAATCTAGAGATAAGAGGGGATGGGAGCTTGCCTAAGTGGTTTCAGGGGATCGGTGTGCCAGGAAGTGACATCAGAAGAGGCAAGCAGAACACAGGCCAGAGAAATGAACACTGACGGTTCTCCCAGAGAAGAGGATGCTAAGAGGTCAGCTTGGTGGGCAGGAAATAAGAAGGCCTAGAACACAGGGCTTAGGCACCTCAACCAAATCTCTGATCCTCTGGAAATTGGAATGTGGGCTCTTCTCACCTATGTTCTGGGAATGGCCTCATTTTCCAACCCTCCCTCAGCATGCTTTCTCTCCTAAAAACAAAATAGTTACTCTTGGTCTAGTTTTTAGGGTCTGAATAGCTCATCTCTACATAATAACATCAGACATTTTAGAAAAGGCATGGGTCTTCTATCTGATTTGCATGTTAACACACAAATGTATTATGTCACATGTTCTAATCAAAAGTGTTAGAAGGAACTTCTGTGTTTTTGCTAAAGATCATTACTCTACCTTTCACTGAAGAAAAATGAATGATGGTACTTTCTGGTGTGTCTGAACTAGATAAAAATTGTTCAGAGATGGAATTATTTTCATAGCTTTAATGGTCCAAGAGGGGGCAATAGATATTGTGAATGGGATGCTGGAGCAGAAGAAATGAAAGGCTGTTCAGAGACCAATGTTAATATAGGGAGCTGAGGTAAAAAGAATGATTAGCTAGATATAGAGCATGGTTTAAAAAAGTGCCCCAAATCAAGAAGCAGGCTCCTTCCTTTCATACCTCTTGAAATACTCCCATAATAATTGCATTGCTTGGTTCTGTTTCTAATAAAAGAACAGAGCGAAGATCACCACTAATTCAGATGGCAATCCTAGAAAGGGACAGGAACTAGGCTGGTTTTGATTTGTGAAATGTGTAGGGCCCTCAAAACACCAGAGGCTGACTTAGAAAAATCCCCACAAAAGCTTTTAACTTGAAAGTTATCAGGAGTTCAGGAAGGCCCATAATTAAAACCAAACTCCTTTTACCAAGTTTAAAATAAAATTGTGGCTCTGGAAAGCTGGGCCCAAGGGAAAGGAATGAAACCAAGTCACATGTCGACTGCCAAGGCTGAAACTGGCTTAACTCATGTTCCTCTGGAGTCAGGGCCTGACCCCACAGTGATGGGAAACAACCTCCTATTTACATTTTCCCTAAGAGGGACTAAGCAGAAGGAACATTTCATATCATGTTCTTGTACACTAGCTGAGCCAGGGGAAACAAGCTGAGCTATTCTGGGATGGCCTACAGAGAACCAGCCTTTCCCTTCAGAGTTCTCAGACTGATGACGACCAAGCCAACGACGGGAGGGAGCTGTAGCAGGGACCCTTTGGACTCTCAGTGCCCCTGGGTCTAACCACCATCTGAGTTAATTGCAAAGTAACACAATTTTGTAACTGTTAAGAAACATTCTGGTTTCATATATATGTTTGAGAGAAACAAAATTTTTCTAGCTTTCTATCTTAAGGAATAAATTCTCTTAGAACTCACACAGATGGGATTCTCAGGAAATTTGGAGTAAGGAGAGTCTACCAGTCTTTGTCTTCGAAGTGAATCTTTCTGAGCCTGTATCCCCATAATATATTTGGGAATCTTGCAAAATTTAGAAATACGTGAGTGGGTGAAATAAGGACTTCAAGATAAAAGTAAACTTGTGATAGAGAGGACAGTGACAATGAGGCCTGTATTAGTTTTTTTTTTGCACATCTAAAAAAACCCCCTAATATTTCCTTAATATTATCAAAGTTCCAACTTTACTAGTTTTCTATTGCTGTCAAAGCAAATTACCACAAAACTTAAGAGTCTTAAAACACCTAGTTATGATTTATCTCACAGTTTTGTAGGTCACAAGTCTGGCACAGCTTTGCTGGGCTCCCTGCTCAGGTTCTTGGCTGGCTGAATTCAAGGTGTCTGCTGGACGGGCTCCTCTCTGGAGGATCTGAGAGGAGTTTGCTTTCAAGCTCATCCAGGTTGTAAGCAGAATCCACATGCCTGCAGCTGCAGGTCTCAGGTCCCTGCTGCCTTGCTGCTGCCGGAGGTGGCTGCTCACTGCTTGTAGGGGCTCCCACATTCCTTCTCACTCAGCACCATCCCCCATCAATCCAGCACACTGAGACCTTTCACACTTCAAATTTCTTGCTTTTCTTTCTGTCACGAGCCGAGAAACTTCTGCCTTTGCAGGCTCCTGTGATTAGATCAAGCCCACCTGGAAAAACCTTCCTATCTTAAGGTTACCTGTGTCATATAATATAACAAAATCATAGGGGACCGGTCACACATAATAGGTTTTGGAGATTAGGACAGGACATCTTTAGGGAGCCATTTCTAATCATCACAACATGGTTTAAAACACCCTGAAATTAAGAAACATGGCCTCTTAGCTGCATGGGGTGACTATATACATGCTGATGGCCGGGCATGGTCGTGCACACTTGTAATCCCAGTACTTGGGAGGCGGAGACCAGAGGATCCAGGTTTGTGGCCAGCTTCAGCTACTTAGTGAGGCCTCTGCAACTTAGTGAGACCCGGTTTCAAAATAAAGTATAAAAAAAAGGGCCGGGGGTGTAGCTCGGAGGTAGAACGCCCCTGGGTTCAATCCCCGGTACTGCAAAAAAAAAAAAAAAAAAAAAGCCATGCTGAAAGCACTCTCTTATGTTGGGAATAAGTGTGCATCCATGTGAGCAGGTATATACTTCCAAGTAAAAATTAGTAACTATTAAATCACATATACCTTCATATTATATCCCCTGACTTGTCTTTACCAACAACTTAATACATATGGAAAAATTGTTAAATGGGAAAGTCAAATATAATGCTTACATTCAGTTTAGAAAAATCTCAGAAGCCAGACTGTGACTCCCCTATCATTTTTTTGCTTGTCTGTTTTGGTGCTGGGATTGAACCCAAAGCCTTATGCATCAACTTAATACTGCATATAGAAAGAGACCAAGTAATGTCACCTCACATATTCTAGATCATCTCATATTTTTAAAGAAAAATCATTAAATTCATTACACGATAAAAATACTCATCTCTTGTATTTATCACATTACCTACATATTATTGGAAGTTTATAGCTCTTAGTTTCTATTTAGGCTTGTACCTTTTCTTTGTGGCCACTCCTAGCTTCTGAAAAATTTCAGGACTGTTTTGGAACTCACAAAATGTACTTTTTGAGCTGGGTGGCACATGCCTGTAATTCCAGTACTTGGGAGGCTGAGACAAGAGGATTGCAGGGTTGGTGAGGCCAGCTTCAGCAACTTAGCAGGCCTTCCAAAACTTAGTGAAACCCTGTTTCATAATAAAAAATAGGGCTGGGGTGTAGCTCAGAGGTAGAACGCCTCTGGGTTCAATCCCCAGTCTGTTGTCTCTCTCTCTCTCTCTCTCTCTCTCTCTCACACACACACACACACACACACACACACACACACACACAGACACACACACACACTGTACTTATTGTAGAAGGAATTTTTTTGGGTGTGTAGTACTGGGGATTGAACCCAGGGACATTCTACCTTTTAGCTACACCCCCAGCCATTTTTATTTTTTGTTTAGAAACAGGGTCTCACTAGATTGATAAGTCTCACTACATTGCTGTGGCTGGTTCCAAAACTGTGATCCCCCTATCTCAGCCTCACAAGTACTGGGATCACAGGCGTGTGCCACCACACCTGGCTATAAAGAAATATTTGAATATATTAAATCCTCTATAAAATATCTGAGGCAAGCCATTTTATATTTAAAGATAAATAAAAAACTCTTATGATTCATAAATACATTTGCAGGCTCAGGCATGTTCTCTACCTAGCCATTCACACGCTGTGTACTATATACAAAGAAAATGATCAACAGAAGGACGAGGTGCTCTAACACTTGTGGCTCTGGCACATATGTGGCACTTCTCACACTGTCATCTATTTCACCTTCCCCATGGTGCGGAGTTTTAGGTTCAGGCATGCACAGCCACCTGAAACTATAGTAAGTGGTCCATGAAATACATTCCAGTGAGTCAAAATTTGGGTTCAGTGAACACATGAGAAAAGAAGCTTGATTACTCCTCCCCAAATATTTTTAGGAAATACTGTATATAATAAATCATAACATTTAAAAGTCCGTATTTAGGCCTTAAATCCTACTCTTTGAGTTTCACTATTTCTCTGAGTTTCCAGGCCTCACCCCAGAACTCTGTTGAGGTTCTTCGATAGATGTGTTACTGGCCACCATTATACCTCCCATGCCCAAAGCCTGGGAAGAGATGGGTTATTTTTCCCCCCTGTGGTGCTAGGGATTGAAGTAAGGGTCTTGCACATTTTAGGCAAGTTTTCTACCACTGAGCTGCATCCCCAGCCCATAGATGGATTTTATAACATGTATGGTAAACATCACACTGTCACAGTGTGTTTGGATAGCAGTCATTTAAACTTTATTTGGACCAACTTGTGAAACAAAAACTTTTGCAAGCCGGGCGTGGTGGTGCACGCTTGTAATCCCAGTACTTGGGAGGCTGAGACCAGAGGATCCAGGTTCGCGGCTAGCCTCAGCAACTTAGTGAGGCCTCCACAACTTAGTGAGACCCTGTTTCAAAATAAAGAATAAAAATAGGGCTGGGGGTGTAGCTCAGAGTTAGAATGCCCCTGGGTTCAATCCCCAGTACCGCAAAAAAGAAAAAAAAAACTTTTGCAAAGGGGACAATGAGGTTCTCTTGACTTTACATTTCAAGAGGAAATAAATACTTAGAACCTAAATAACATAAGGTAAACCTTTTTACTTCTCAGTAGGTTCCACAGAAGGTCAGGAACTTCCTTTGTTTTTAGCTTCCCCCTCCCCCTGCCTGTCCCCACAGAAACAAACAAAAAAAATTTTTTTTTTCACTTGAGAATGGAGCTTGCTCTCTTGCCAAGGCTGGCTTTGAACCTGGGATTCTCTGACTCTGCCTGCCAAGTAGCTGGGATTATGTGCCACAGATATTAACTCACCTATTTTGGAGCTATAGATACATACCAAATTGTAATAAACAGAAATCTGAGTTGCCTTTGGAAACCTATGGTTGGCCTTGATTTCAGAAATAGGATTCTCTAGTGCGCGTCCTCTGTTTTATAAGTGGTCAAATGGAATAGGAGCAGAGTTCAAATCTTAAAAAGGCAGCAGCACTCAATCCCTTTATTGACATTAAGTATTGTGTATGCCCAGCCTTGCCCTGGTAGACTTCAGAGTAATAAAATGTATGATTACAAAATCTAAGACAAGGCTCTTTGATCTCAAAGAGTTATTCTTGGGAGGAAACACAAGTACACCCATAAAACAACTGGAGGCTAATGCAAGAAAGCGACTGATTGAATACATTCAAATACTAGACTATCTGGTATCTACAGTAAATAAAAAGGGTAACCAGGAAAGGGAGAGACTAATATTGACTAGAGATTGGGGCAAGGTATTATGGATATTTCTATACAATAGGTATAGGACTGTACCTATTGGATACTTTAGCCCGAAGTTTGAAACTGGTGGTCATGAAAAATTACACTATCATGTGTGACTTGTAAGAAATCTGGCACAAGATGGGGCTTTCCTATCCCAAAGTGCTACTCTGCTCTGAAAGACAAATCTTGGAAAGATGAAGAACTGAAACCTTGGATTCTTCCACTTTTATGTGCTCACAGGGTACATAAAACACAAGGTTCTTAGGACTTAGGGTACTAAAACTGCCTCCCAGAGTGAAAAAGGTATTTTAAGCTGTAGAGCTTTGGGAGAAGAAAGGCTTTTGCAGTTTATGTGCTTGTTTTTTGGCAGGGGAAGAGACCCCTAGATAAGAGAAACCTCAGTAATTCAGGCCCTAATTCAGAAGGTGTTCTAATTTAACAGGTTCTGAGTTAAAGCATACCTTTGTACTATTTGTTTAAAATTTTTTTAAATTAAAAAAATTAAAATTTATTTACAAAGCAAATTAACAGCATAAGCCAAAATAAAAGAAATGACCTATTAAAATAAAGGATCCGGTTTTGAGCACTTATAAACAGCTTTAAGAATAACTATTTGCATACAAAAATAATCGATACATTAAAAATGATTCTAGACCACAATGTTCAAGGGCATAACATATTTTTTTCTCCTTTGCAAAGGTAGTAGCCAACAGTTATACCATAGATACTTAAAATAATAAAACTATACCAATTTAAAAATGATGTAAAGTTCTGACTTATTTTTACTGATTTAGATTCCCCTCTTCCCAAATTATTTTGTTTTTCCCCCTTTGATGTCATCTCTCTTTGCAAATAAGATTCAATGGTCAAGGATGCTGGCAACAATTCAGGTGCTATTTCTTAGAGATACAGTAGTTTTACTGGAGCAGTGACCCATCCAACTGGTTAAAACTGAGGCTCAGATCTAGACTGCTGACTGCAGCATTTACTAGTTATGCGATCTTAGTAGATGCTAACTTCTTTCTGTCTCAGTGTTCTCATCAGTAAAATGGGGGTAATGGTCTTCAATGTGTAAGATTATCAAAAACATTAAATAAGACAATAAGTGTGCTTGGTACAGCATGAACATTGTAAGTGTTTTATAAATGTTAGCATTGATACTACTATAGTTTCCCTGCTTCTCCATTCTATTTCTCTTGCCCCTCTTTGGTCCTTTGGCTTTCTCAATGCTCATTGCCTACAAAAGGAATTAAGCTCAAATAAGTTCCTTTGAACTCAAGTAAAGGGTTTTATTTGCAGATTTTGATTATTCAAGCTAATTCCTACTTACCTTTTCTAACCTACAGACATTTAAGGTCATGATTTTACCATCTGGATGGTTATATATTCTTCCTAGATAATTAATCATGTGAAGCTGACTTTGCAAAGCAACAAAGATTTTTCATATTTTAATGATTTAGTATACTTTCATTTATTTTACAAATTAAGTTAAATCTGAATATTTAACTTTTCACACAACTTAAAAAAACACTTGCTATTTTGCATATAACTCCTATATGAAATGTTATTTTCACAATGAACCACAAAGAGGTTAAAGTCTAGACATACTTTTAGTATCTTTACTCATGGGTGGAACTCCCTGCATTGTGTAACCAAAGAAGGTTGCCAGGTTTGGGGGCTGTGATGAGTACTAACACCCCAGTTGTGAATAACCACCATCCATTGCATAATAAGCAGGTCAAAAACAGAATCAAAAAGGAGCTGAAAAAGAACAAAAGGCCTAGGCTGGGTGTGGTGGCGCACACTTGTAATCCCAGTACTTGGGAGGCTGAGACCAGAGGATCCGGGTTCGCGGCCAGCCTCAGCTATTAGGCCCTCTGCAACTTAGTGAGACCCTGTTTCAAAAATAAAGAACAAAATATAGGGCTGGGGGTGCAGCCTGGAGGTAGAATGTTCCTGGGTTCAATCCCTGGTACCGCAAAAAAAAAAAAAAGAACAAAAGGCCTTCTGACTATAATTAATTGTCAGCTCACTAAACTTATGAGATTGAGGGGGAAAAAATCCCCAAACCAAACCAATGCTGAATTGTATGGGAACTTTTTCAAATTTGAAAAAACAATCCTGGTCACACAGCTGGTTATGTACTGAAAACAAAACTAGAACTCATCCCAAAACTCATAACCAATTGACCCTTGACTTCCTAAATTTCTGGATCCTTTGAGAACTGACTCTTATTACTGTAACAGAAGGTTCACTACAATGCCCCCAAAGAAAGAAACAAGATACAGAACCTGCTGTCTTCCTGCATGTGACTTCAGTGGTAACTGAATAGGAAGGAGCCAGAAGAAGCTCCACATCTCTGCTTTGTTGTTACTTCCCCAGTCTATTCTCAGCCCTTTCCTTATACTATATCTTCTCCTTAGACAAGCTTGTCACTCCCACAGCTTTAATCCTAAATATCAATGTTTTCAGCCTATAATTTTCTCTTGAGCTACAGACCAACTACTGGTTGGGTATCCCATATCCAAAATGTTTGGAACCCAAAATGTTTAGCTTTTGGACTTTTTCAGATTTTGGAACATTTGCATATATATAATGAGATATCTCAGAGATGTGTCCTAAGTCTAAACAAGAAATTCACTTTTTTTGTGTGTGGTACTGGGGATTGAACCCAGGGGCATTCTACCTCTGAGCTACATCCCCAGCCCTATTTTTTTATTCTTTATTTTGAAACAGGGTTTTGCTAAGTTGCGGAGGACCTCACTAAGTAGCTGAGGCTGGCCGTGAACCTGGATCCTCTGGTCTCAGCCTCCCAAGTACTGGGATTACAAGCATGTGCCACCATGCCCAGCTTCACTTGTTTTACATATATCTTATACATACAGTCTGAAGATAATTTTATACAGTATTTTTAGTGTACCTCCATTTTCACTGCAACTTATCACATGAGGTCAGGTATGGAATTTTCCACTTGTGGCATCATGTTAGTGCTCAAAAGGTTTCAAATTCTGGATTTTGTATTAGGGATGCTCAATCTATAGTTTCTGGATAGCACTATCTGAATGTCCCAATGTCCCTCTAATTCCACCTATTGGAAAGTGAAACCATTTCCATGCTCAACATTCTTTTGCCTCCTGTGTTTGCCAATTTACTTTGTCATATTGTTTCCTACCAAGTCACGTAAACCAAAGACCTGGGAGTTGTTCTTGATTCTGCTTTCTCCTTGGCTCATCCCTGTTCCCATTCTATCAGTTCCCATGTCTTGTCAGTTCTATCTTCTAAACAACTGAATGCTTCTCTGTACTACCTGGAAACTGTCTCTGTTCAGGTACTTATCATGTCTCACCTAGAGTCTAGAATACTACAATCAGGGGTCAACTGACCTCACCACCTTCTGACCTTCCCTCTACCATCCAGCTTCCAAGGATGCCAGAGTTCTTTTTTGTGGTACTAAGGACTGCACCCAGAGGAGTTCTACCTCAGCCCCTTTTATTTTTTATTTTGAAACAGGGTCTTGATAAGCTGCCAAGGCTGGCCTCGAACCTACTATCCTCCTGTCTCAGCCTCCCAAATACTGGGATTACAGGGGTGTCACACTGTACCCTGCTTATTCTGACATATGCTTTTTTTTTTTGGTACTGGGGATTGAACCCAGGGGCATTCCACCTCTGAGCTACACCCCCAGCCCTATTTAAAATTTTTGTTTTGAAATAGGATCTTGCTAGGTTGCTGAGAGTCTCACTAAGTTGTTGAGGCTGGTCCTGAACCTGTGATCCTCCTGTCCCACCTTCCCAAGTACTGGGATTACAGGTGTGCGCCACCACACCCAGCTCTGACATACAATTCTCATCACAGCAACTTTACTTCAGTCCATAGGATAACTTCCCAAATCCTTGGAGTAACATAATAAGCCCCACATGATATGGCCTCTACTAAGTCTCCAGTCTTATTTCCTATTGTACTTAAAAATGCCATAGTTTCTCATATATATTTTTCTAACTCTGTAATATGCTATTTCCTCCTTCTTCACCCACCTAGCTTTTATTGTTCTGCAGACATCAGGCTAATGCATTTACCACTTGATTGATCTAAAACATTCTGTACCTGTATGTCTTTATTAGAAAATTCATCTCCCTGTGTTGTAATTCTTGATTTCCATCTCTCTAATTAGATTTTCAATTCCTTGAGGGCAGGAACCATGCCTTTCACTTATTATGAATTACAGTGTTCAATATAGGGCTCAATATATAGCAGATGCTCATGGAATGTGGAAGATTCAAAATAGGGCAGGATTAGCCGTGTGTGGTGGTCCATGCCTGAAGTCCCAGTTACTCAGGAGGTTGAGGCAGGAGGATCACTTGAGTCCATAAGTTCAAGACCAGCCATACAGCAAGACCCCATCCCAACATTAAAACAAAGCAAAGCCGGGCGTGGTGGCTCACGCTTGTAATCCCAGTACTTGGGAGGCTGAGACCGGGGGATACAGGTTCGTGGCCAGCCTCAGCTATTAAGTGAGGCCCTCTGCAACTTAGTGAGACCCTGTTTCAAAATAAAGAACAAAAAATAGGGCTGGGGGAATAGCGCAGAGGTAGAATGCCCCTGGGTTCAATCCTCAAATCCGCGAAACCCAAAAAACAAACAAACAAACAAACAAACAAACAAACAAACAAACAAAGCAAAACAAAACCATATAGAGCAGGTGGCCTTAATATCCATTTATCATGAAACCAGAAAATCAGGGTGGCAAGGGCCGAATACAGTTTACAGAAAAGGAAATGATGCCTTCAAAACTCCCAGTCTCTGGCCAAGAAACCAAGGCTCTGGATGCCACTTCATCTGGCTCCATGTAGGACATGAGTTAACTAGGCCAGTATCTACCTAGGATTCATATAATGGCTCCCAATGGGGAAACTAATTCCTACAAGTTCTACTTCTGCCTAGGAAGATTTCTTGAGCTGAAAAATTACTGCTTATTGACTTTTCTTGAGTGGAATAAACAAACAAAAATGCATTAGTGGTTTTAATTAGGCAGAAAAAACGATTAACAGATTGTACCCTAATTAGCATTGTTCACCCAGACAAATGTTTCTCATTCCATGACAACAAATTATAAAGTGGGATAAAAAATGGATTCCAGATTGGTAGTGCCCCAGATACAGCATCGTGGGTATAGAGGATAAGATAATATGCTACAGAACTATTTGGTACGTTCCAGAGGTGGGCAGAAAGCACATGCAAAAATGATTATATCAACACCGAAGGTCTACAGTGATGCAGAACGCCTATGGCCTGCGAACCAGATGCCATAGACAAGCTCTTCCTAAAAGCTGCAATTTTTATCATCCAATTACTTATCAAATGTACTCTGATTAGTTTGTAGGACTGGTTATAAAACAAAGCAAGTTGATGAACCCTTCATATATGTGCGTTAATGGCTGGGGTGAAAAATATTATTTAAAATCTGTTCTGTTGAGATGTTAGACCCATAGCAATCTAGTCTAAATGGAAAATGCTACTGTTCCTGGTTTATAAGTGCAGGTCAAATCCTATTATCACAAATACCAATTCAATGAAAACTCATCTAATTAAAGATTCCCAGGATGAATTCAACATAATAAATATCAAATAAGCACTACAGTTTGGACATTCGCTAGTATTTGTTTTCTTTCATTTTTGTTTATTTTTGTGATACTAGGGATTGAACCCACTGGCATTCTACCTCTGAACTACACCCTAGTCTCCATTTTTGTATTTTTATTTTGAAACAGGGTCTCATTAAGTTGTGGAACGCCTTGCTAAGTTGCTGGGGCTGGACACAAACCTGAGATCCTCCTATCTCAGACTCCCAAGTACTGGGAATTCAGGTGTACCACTCTACCTAGCTTGAGATTATATATATACACACACACAAACACACATATATATGTAAATAAAATATACCCTGTATTGTAAAATATTTTTTAAATTAGCAAATGACAACTAGAGATTATTAACAATGATTTCCTGGCTCATGCCTTCAGGATGATTTAAAATGCTAAGCTATCCAAATGGACTTAGTTCCTAATTTATAGAATTTTATATTGTCCTCACAGCTCTCTCTCTCTCTCTCTCTCTCTCTACCTAGTGAGGCCCTCCGCAACTTCGTGAGACCCGGTTTCAAATTAAAGTATATAAAAAAAAGCAAGAGCTAGGGGTGTCTAGTGTATTTAGAATTTTTTTTTATAATGTTGGAATATTACTGTTAAAAGAAAGCTTTTCAACTGATGTGTGAACTAAGTATTTTAGGCTGCAGTTGCTTCATGGTAGAGGAAGACAGGCAGACCCTCCAGATTCTCATGAAGAACTACCTGGCGTGGTTCCCATCAGAAATGAGAGTGAATTTGGAAGTTGTTTTTCCTGAGTTACAAATCAGAGATGAACAGATCTGTTGCGCAGGTAACTAACTCCCAACCTTTAGCGATAAAAGAGATGCTGGAAAATGTGAAATTAGTGTGAAAGCCACAGAAGCTGTTAAATCAGTTATTTCATTATTTGTTATTCCATTGAAGCCCCAAACAGCAGTATTAGGAGTATAGCACTTACAACAGCCATTCTTTGTGAGGGCTGGGGAGGGGGTACAGGGAATACAAAAATTATGGATGGACATTTTCCCTGTTGAGCAAAAGGGGTATTTTTAAAAAACATATTTTAAGCTGGGTGTGGTAGAGCACACTTGTAATCCCAGTACTTGGGGAGGCTGAGATAGGAGGATCGCAGGTTCACGGCCAGCCTCAGCTATTTAGTGAGGCCCTCTGCAACTTAGCGAGACCCTGTTTCAATATAAAGAATAAAAGATAGGACTGCAGGTATAGCTCAGAGATAAGAATGCCCCTGGGTTCAATTCCCAGTAACTGCAAAACAAAAAACAAAAAACAAACCCAAAAACATATTTAATAGTACAAACTTTGGCTGGTGAGGACATACACTATCTTTTGCATATGAGTGACTTCTCATTAGCTAGTATATTAGTTGCACAAACTCTGGACAGGCATTGGATTTTCCTGCTATTAAAAAGGGTCAGCCAGGTGTTGTTGTGCATGTCTTTAATTCCAATACTTGGGAGCCTGAGACAGGAGGATCATGGGTTCAAGGCCAGTTTAAGCAGCTTATGGAGAACCTCAGCAACTTAGTAAGACCCTCCTCCTTTTTTTTTGTGGTACTGGGGATTGAGCCCAGGGGCATTCTACTGTGAACTATACCCACAGCCCTATTTTTTATTTTTATGTTTGAAACAGGGTCTCACTAGGTTGATGAGAGTCTCACTACTTGCTGAGGCTGTCCTCTAACCTGCGATCCTCCTATCTCAGTCTCCCAAGCACTGGGATTATAAGCGTGCGCCACCATGCCTGGCTGCGAGACCCTCTTTCAAAATAAAAAGGGCTGGGGGTATAGCTTGAAGGTAACAATGCCCTTGGATTTAATCCCCAGTACCAAAACAAACGAACAACAAACAAACAAACAAACAAACAAACAAAAAGGGTCATAGATTTACTGAGTACAGAAATGCTGCATTAGGTAATACAAAAAAATCAGATGCTGCTACAAGCTTAAAAGTAAAGGTATATGATAAAATAGTTTCAGTTTTCTAGTAACTAAATGTCACCCTGCCTTTTGTTTTATCAAATTAAAAAATAATACCTGTTGAGTTAGTTTTTAGTTTTTCCATACTGCTTCCTGAAGATTTGTTAAAGAGTAAGGTGTCCAAAATATTTTCTCCGTGTGAATAGCCATTATTTAAAAATTCTCTGAGGACATTTTCCTTATATGGAAGCATTTCAGATTTAGCCCCTTTAACGCCACTAAAAAAAAAATCATAAACTTTTAAATGATTTCTTAAAATTTCAATTCTGTTTTGAAGGATGTTGGACTTTAACTTTGTTGATATATAACAGAAAACTCTGTATGTATGTCACAGAGGTTTAGATGAGAATGAGAGTTGTTCTTTCTTTCTAAAATGCACACAACTTCCCATATCTTTACTGTAAAGGCCCAAGCATTTTCCTCTTTAAGAGAAATCTGAAGACCCTGTAGTCCACGAGATCTCCGGTTACATGGGGCTCATGGTTCCAGAGGGTATGACAGAATTTGAGAGCCAGGCACGGGAGGTTCAGTTATGATCTTTCAATCGCCTCCCTTGGTCTACATACATGGCATTCCTCCTCCTGTACTTTCAGTTTCCTGTTACCCCATCACAGATGAATTTTGGACTCCCTCAGCTACTTAAGCTTTTATTTGTCATCTTTGCTCCTTAGCAGGTCTGTAACCTTGAGCTTCAAATCTATTTGACAAGTACTCCTGTGCTGCTGAGTGATGCTGGGAAAGTCACTTCTCTCCTGTGCATCTCAGTTTCCTCGTGTGTAAGATATGGATAGTGATACCCACCACCTTCCAGGGCAGCAGAGGATCAGCCAGTTAAAACCAAACATCAGAGGACACATGAGCACAAGACCACCACAAAACCAGTTGTTAAAGAGTGCCCTAATTAGCAGACATGAGAGGAAAGGAACTAGGCTAGTGAAATCGTATGAGGTGAACCTGAGCTTAGTAACCATTCCTGAGAGTCAACAGCCTCTAAATTAGTTTTAAATATCTTTCACTGTCTCAGACATTGAAGGCATAAGTAATGTAACAGAACAAGAGTGATTTATAACAATCAACATTCTCTACAGTATGGGCTCTAGCCATTTGGACACTGGAAGTGGGTTACAGTAAGCTGATGCTATTGTGGGAATCCATAGCCACAGACCACTAAAACTGGGAAGCAGTCTCTTATTAAAGTTATCCATGTTTTGGTTTCCTGTAATCTAAATTCTCAAATTTTCTCCCACTGTGACCGCTAAAAGGCAGGGATGGGGGTAGTGGAATGAGGGTGGGAAGGGTGGATGGCAGCTGTTAGGACTGCAACAAGAAGAAAGTGGTACCTAACTTTAAAGAAGAAATGGAAAAACAGAAAGGAGGAAAAGGGGGATGGTCACTAAACCGTCTAGGTATCAGGGCTCTGGAAGCTGTGGCCACAGTGACCAAATGTTAATTAACAAGGGGCTCTGAATATCCACAGGTACTATGGACTATGACAAGAGGGAAGGGAACAAAGGAGAACACTAACTAAAGCCATGATGTTCAGCTTTGTGGACCTCATTTGGTCCACAGAAGAGACCCGACAGCTGCTGGGAGAGCATTCTGTGGCTCCTTGGAGAAGGAAGGTACTGGTCCAGGTGGTGAAGAAACTTCCGAACCTCAATAACAATATGCATGTTGGAGCCTCTTCTGGTCCTCTCACAAAAAGAACCTACAAACGAAATAGCTTCATAACAACATTCTTTTGGTAACTAAACATCCCTGGCTAAGGCCTCAGACCAATATGCTACATATGAAATTCCACTACATGATAATTTACACCGTAAGAAAGACACTGAAATGGATATAAAGTAATTGAAAAGAAAGGAGCAATCTGTATATGTGTCTTGCAGATTTACTCTCCACAGCTCCCCAAATAAGGAAGCCATGACTGTCCCTCATCTTTTGTTGTATGTATGATATAGCACAATCTAGTTCCCTAAGAAGGAACTGCTACCTTGCCTACTACCTAATATGCCCACCAGGGCTTCTCATCACTTGCTATTGGTAGCATTTCCTCTTGCTGTCTGCTTCCTACAGAGGAAGATACTACATTAGATGCAGATGCCCGTATGTTAATCACTTCAGCAGAGACACTCACTATAGTAAATGGAAGAAAGTCTCAAATGGCTCTGCCTAGGACATCACAAAGACCTCCCTATAGCTGCTTGTCAATAGCCAGGCTTTGCTTCTTTGGCTTTTAGGCATGAAATTTCCTGATGGTACCTGGTGACCAAGAAGTAACGTCCCAACTGTCCATAAGTCTTTGTTTATTTTAGTTTCTCTATCACTCATAGACAAATATATAAAATAGGTAAAGGCACACTCTATCTCACATACACGCAGGCACAAATATGCAAGCAGAACTTTCACACAAATGAAGTTTAATATATATAGTTTCACAGCCATATGAGAGCTTTTTCTCTTGAAACACAGTATTGACCCATAAAACACTGGAAAGGCAACGATTAAATTTAGCCACAGAAATTAAGAAACACCCCATAATATACAGTAATAAAAACTCTTAAAATCTTACTGTCAAGCAGTTTACAACTGATTAAAAGTTAAAAAACAGAAACTGAAGCCTGGCATAGTTAAGTCTGTTTTTACTTAAGACTATGTCAAGTATTATGAACCATAACCTCTTGCAGAGAAGCTAAAAGGCTCTTTACTTGCAAATTTTTCCCTTTACTGATTCCTCTATGTTCCGAAAAGCCTTTGCTCTCAACCTAACCCCCCCAAGTTACATATAAACACATTTCCCACCTTTGACACAATTTCGAACATATGTAAATTAAAAAGGCTGCTTACTCGGAGTGTCTTGGCAGTCGGGGAGGGAGATGCTGGGGGAGAATCAGACTGAGATTTCCTATTCCGAGTGAATTCTTTACTTCGGGTGTATAAAGAGGACATGGTTCCTCAAGATGTAGACAGACACTCAATCTCTGGATTCTTCACACAAAGCTGGGAAACTGCCCTGTAGATTACCCTCAAAGAATCTCTCCTTTTGAGTTGATACAAGATGACTTTGGATAGAACTAAATAAAGGATAAAAGCCGCCCTGTAAATTATAGTCTTGAGCTCTGAACCAGTCCACAGTTACACAGAGTCTGAGAGGCGTGTTCCATCAATATTTTCAATTCAGCTTCAACCACAAGTGCTCAGTACTGGTGGCTTACGGTAGAGGGTACTGTGCTGAGCAACACCTTTATGTCTAGATCGAGTCCTTGATTCTCCCAAAAGAACACTTCTTATGTGGCTTGTTCTTCAATAAAGGCCGAGTCTAGGTTCCTGATGAAACCAGATTAAATTCCAGAGGAAAGACGACTCGATCCTGTTGGAGACGAGTCTGGTAACAACTACCGTCACCTTATCCAGAGGGAAGAAATGCAAATCCTCTGGAAATCATGCTGTCTTCCCTTAGCTTGACTCCACTGGGCTGCACAGGTTTGGAACTGCTGTGATAAATTCAGGTCAAACAACTCGAAAAACAAAACCAAAAAATATAAATAAGGAACCAAGAGTTTATGAGGAGGAAGCAGTCTAAGGAAGTCAAGTTTTCCTAAGTCCTCCCAGACGAAGCTGCTTTTACATATAAACACTCACAGTCAAGTCATACACACATCTTTTCCCCTCCCCTCTTCTATTTTCTGACATTCCAAATCCCTATTCGCTCAGCGAGGAATGCTGGAGAGGAGCCAAGGGCAAAGATTCACTTTCAGCTCAGAATTCGGGTTGCCACTTGTAGAAGGGAAAGAAAGCCTGCCAGCTTCTAGGAAGAAAGGGAAGCTGTTTGGGGGGCATGCTCAGGGGCAGCTCCCCGACCTTCCAGTATTCGACACCTCAGAGGAGGCAGCAATCTCCGAGACTGATTTCTCTAAACACTTCTCTAAGTATGAGAATGGTGCTTTTTCAACTTCTGGATTTCTTAAGTAACAAAGGCCAGACAGAAACATCAGTCAAAGTACCTTCAGTCCTTTTATGTTCAGCTTTAATGAGATGTCATTCCTGCCGCACTGCAAAGAAGCCAGCAATTTGAAACTTTGGCTCACTGCGAAGGAAGCTCTCTGTGTATCAGAGACCTTACTGGCTGGGTCTCTCAATTTCAAGCATATTAGAGTTTCCTAAGATGCCACAATCAGGAAGGAACAAGATTAGAAAGGAGTATAAAGGTGGGAGGAAAGAAAAAAAAAGTCAGAAATGAAGAAAGAACAGAGAGTTGCAAAACTGCAAGGCTCCATGACTCAGTAGCACAGGGGAAATGAAGAGTTAAACAGATAGGAATTTCTTTGCTGGGTGTTGAAGGATTTTGGATTTAGCCTTGAAGAAACGTCTCAAATTTAATCTTTTGCACTCTGTTGTCATCACAACACTATCCAACATTTCTACGCCAACTGCTTTCTAAGCCAATGGGTTTATCCCTGAAGAAACAACTAACTTCTCTCTGGGCTCTTAGAAACTCCACCCTGCTCTCTTTTTTCCACATGAAATTTTTATTTTTTTTCCTCTGACTGTCTTGATATCTTCTTTATTCTAATGACCAATTTTGTGAAATTAAAGCAAGAGAAATGACCAGTTACTTGGGGGTTAATCTGAGGAATACAGTTTAAAAAGGATTTATAAAGGGGTCTAGATTCATTCCCAATCTAAAAAGCTGCTTAAGAAGATGGATCAATTCTACTGTAAGCCAGAATTATACACACTGTGTCTAAATTATTGGGAATTCAGACCTATGACTTTTATATTATGAATACAACTTTTTCTATCTGATAGGAGGGAACCTTCCTCAATTAGACCTATTCACTTAGAAAAGAAATATTGAGCCAGGTATGAGCTCATGTTTGTAAACCCAGTACTGGGGAGGCTGAGACAGGAGGATTGCAGGTTTGAGGCCAGCCTCAGTAACTTAGCAAGACCCTCAACAACTTAGTGAGACCCTATTTCAAAATAAATATAAATGAATGAATGGATGAATGAATGAATAAGACTAGAAATATCAGTGTGAACCTTAACATTAATATACCCAGAGCAAGCATGACTTGTCAGGGAAAGATTTGGGATATTTTGTCAATATGTTGAATGACAGTTACCAGGTAACATTATTCCTTAAAGGGACAGAAAGATCAATTCTGATCAGTCATGGTTTTCTGACCTGTTTCTGTAAAGTTTAAATAATTTCATACCCACTGGCAGTTGGAGAGGGACTGTAAACCTTCTTTACTCCAAAATGGCCACTTTATCTCTTCTCACTTTTATATTATATCTACTTCTTTTGTGTCTTACAAAGTGTTTTAACACATGTTATCTCATCTGGTCCTCTCAATCTTCCTGGAAAGTACATTATTATACTATCCTCTTACAGACGAGGAAAGTGAAGTTCTGAAGGTTAAGTGGCGTGGCAAAAGCCATACAGTCAGTAAGAAGGGAGCAAAATACTCTGCTCAAGGAATAAGCTATGGTTGATTACAGTAAAGGCAGATCTGAAAAGACCCATCGATTCAAAGCCTTCAAGAAGATTCTGAGTATTTGACATATACACAGAAATACATTGGAAATATAGGGACAGAGCTAAAGTTGAATATAAACTGAATATAAACCTTTCTTCATTCACTTCTCTCTCTCTCTGTGTGGTGTGGTGTGTGTGTGTGTGTGTGTGTGTGTGTGTGTGTGTGTGTGTGTTTTACTGGGGATTAAACCCAGAGGTTCAATCTACCTCTGAGCTATACGCCCAGTCCTATTTTATTTTTATTATGAAACAGGTTCTTGCTGGGTTGATGAGAGTCTCATACTTGGCTGAGGCTGTCCTTGAATCTGTATTCCTCCTGTCTCAGCCTCCCAAGTACTGAGATTACAAGCATGCGCCACCACATGCGGCTCACTTGTTCTTTTGTATATTTAATTTTTTTCAACCTAGACATCAAGTAGTTATTGTTCCTTTCTGACCCAAAAGACACTCCCCTGTGAAAATAAAAGTATCCTTCATATCCCAGTGAAAATAAGAACTGAAGAGAAATATTCTTGGTCACAGTCTTGTTCCTTTCAGTTATAAAGAGATGCTAATTTTGGGGTAGTACACATTTCTAGTATCATTCCCTAATTAGGGATCCAGAGATTAAAAACAATCCACAGTTTTCTCCGTACTGGCCTATCTTAAATTATACCATTCTGGTTTAGGGCACACACATTGTCACTCAGAGTCTGCCTCGTCATACAAGCTGTCTGCTCAAAGACAAGCAGCATGGAGGGACAGCTGAGAGAAAGTGAGAAATAACCACTCTCCTTTTTGTTCCCTCAGGTAGTTCTCTGATTGATGATTCAACCTATTCTTTCTCAAATTAAGACTTAGTAACCAAAAAGCCTGGAAAAGAAAAACCACAGAAAAAGACTTCCATGGGGTAAGCTTTACAAAAGCCACTTGTTTAGATAATTTATTCCAGATAGGCAGAATGAAATGTTAGGTTCATCTGTTTTATTTTACCTACATATCACCACTGGGTTCATTCTCCCCCCCCTTTTTCATGTTTATACTTTTTTTCAGTATTGGAGTCTTTTACATATGAATTTTTAGTATAGTGATTCATTTGTTATTTTTTGAAAAGATTTTTATTGCCAGGTGCAGTGGCACAGGACTGTAATCCTAGTACTTGGGAGGCTGAGACAGGAGGATCACAGGTTTGAAGATAACCTCAACAACCTAGCAAGACCCTGTTTCAAAACAAAAAATAAAATAGGGCTGGGGTGTAACTCAAAGGTGGAATGAATGCCTCTGGGTTCAATCCCCAGTACCACAAAATAAATAAATTAAATAAAATAAAATTTAAAAGGGGCTGGGGATATATTTCAGTGGTAAAGTGCCACTGGGTTCAATCTCTAGTACTGAAGAAAAAAATGTATATATATGAAAAAAAGGGAAAGCTAGAATAAACCCAGTGGTGGTATGCAGGAATCGATGGTACTGGTAATGGATTCAAGATTTTAAATATAGATTGAGAGATAACTAAATGTAAATGTATGTCTATATGTGTGTATATAAAACACACACACACACACACACACACACACACACACACACACACACACACTGTATTTCCTAGTTCTATCTACTGAAAGGGCTTGGGAAGAGCAACACCCTAGTAGCATTCAGCACACCTAGCACTCAGATCATTGTTTCTAAATGCTACTCTCCAATAAAAAGAACAGGGTTCCCTGGAGAGACAGCTAACTCTAGAGCTGGAGCAGGGAAAGAAAATAAGCCTTAATCTCTTGTGTCAGTAGTAAGAAAGTGCTTAAACAATGATAAGGACATGACAAAAGGACACAAAAATCTGCTTGAAGAGCCAAACCTGGGAGCATATGGGTATCAAAACAAATAATGATAGCAATGATTATAACCCACTGAATAAAAATAGGAATCCCTGAGTCCACACTGATATATGGAAAAATAAATGGGGAGGAGAAAAAGTTCTTCCTTACAGTAAAATGTTTACTAAAAAGTGAAGAAAGAGTAATGAAGTTAGAAAGGTCACCATTTAGCAACCACCACTGCAAAATCAATCCAGGAATGAGATATTAATAGATGCCAAAATTGGTGGGTAAATTAGATAAGGAAGTGGATTTTACACAATCTCATAGTGTTGCCTCATAAAATATTTACTAATCACAAAGGCAGAAAAGGAACTTTACTGTGGAGAACTCTGGCAGATGCCTCATAATCTAGTGACCAAAATCAACACCATCAGTAATGGGGCAAATTGGCAGCATGAAATGAGAAGAATACACCATCACTCCTGTGGCCCCATATGTATAAAGTGGGTCTATTATGAAGAAACATGGGACAAATTCAAACCGAGGGACACACAGGACTGGCCTGTTACCCTAAAAACATCAAGGTCACAATGTTCAAGAAAGGAATGACTAGAGAGATACAAAAATTGGGTGTAATTCATGATTTTGGATTGGATCCTGAGGACACTGAGACAATTGGTGAAACTGGAATTTGGATTCTGGGGGAAAAGTTTACAGGAGTCCTTTGTTCTATTCTTGAAATATTTCTTTAGTTTTAAATTGTTTCAAAGTAAAAAGAAAAAGGCCCAGTTCCTTCATTTTAATATGGTGGGAGAGAAGGCCAAAGTGATGGCTTAACTCCAGAGAACTTTTGAAAGATAGCCCTTCAAGCAAGGCGTGGTGGCGCACATTTGTAATCCCAGTACTTGGGAGGCTGAGACTGGAGAATCCAGGTTCGCGGCCAGCCTCAGCTACTCGGTGAGGTCCTCCGCAACTAAGTGAGACCCTGCTTCAAAATAAAGAATAAGCTTTTTAAGCTCCCCTGAGCCGGGGCTGCGGGCCTCTAATTGGGACTCCGAGCCAGGGCTATTTCTGGTGTTGGCGCCGCTCCACGAAGGCCATCCCAGCCGTTGTCCTTCACCTGCCCCGTAGGGAAGGAAGATGAGCGAGTCCAGCTCCAAGTCCAGCCAGCCCTTGGCCTCCAAGCAGGAAAAAGACCGCACCGAGAAAAGACGGCACCGAGAAGCGAGGCCGTGGCCGGCCGCGCAAGCAGCCTCCGGTGAGTCCTGGGACGGCGCTGGTAGGGAGTCAGAAGGAGCCCAGCGAAGTGCCAATACCTAAGAGACCTCGGGGACGACCAAAGGGGAGCAAAAACAAGGGCGCTGCGAAGACGCGGAAAACCACCACAGCTCCAGGGAGGAAACCGAGGGGCAGACCCCCAAAAAAATGGAGAAGGAGGAAGAAGGGGGCATCTCCCAGGAGTCCTCGGAGGAGGAGCAGTGACCGCGCTGCGCCACCTGCTCCCTCGCCCGCCCAGCTGGGGAGCTGCTTCTTTCTGGGACTGGACAGCTTCGCTCCGCTCCCACCGCCCCTTCCCCTCCCCAGGCCACAGACCCCGCCTCAGCCCCCACCCCATCGCGCCCTGCAGCACACTACACAGCACCCCCTCAGGGCCCTGTGGCCCACTGGGGAGCAGCTGCCCCCCAGCCTCAGTTCCCAGCCGCCCCTTCCACCTGCGCACACACACTTGCCCTCCTAGACAAGGCTAACAACCCACTTAGCCGCGCCCTGCGCCTGCTACGCCCCCACTTCTCAGTGGGGACGTTGCTGCCTGGACTCTTGGTTTAGGGGCACCTCTACTTGTCCACTGTTCCCTCTGGCTTCCCATATAGGGTCTTGGGAAGGCTCCCCTGGCCTTAAAAGTGGCCCAAGCCCCATCACATTCTGACACGCCCACTCTGGGTGGCCGATGGAGGAGCAGGGCCTGGCCCCCAGAATGCTCCCCACCAGGTGGGGCTCACAACCACCTCCCACCTCCCCTGGTCCTGCATTAGGTTGGACAGCCTTTGGGGGGCAGGAGTTGGAGCCCACCCCACCCTCACCTGGGACCTGAGTGCAGTGGAGTGGTGGAGGTGCAGTCACCAGTTGCCCAGGTGAGGCCCAGGTTTCCAAGGCAACAGCAGGCCCCGCCCCACCCTCCCCCCTACTCTAGGCTGCTCCCTTCCAGGATGGGGCACTAACAACCAGGAGCTCCCCTGCCCACTCCACCTCCTGCTCCTCCCCAGCCCCCAAGGATCTGGTTCCATCTTCCCTCTGTTCACAAACTACCTCTGGACAGTTGTGTTGGTTTTTGTTCAATGTTTCGTTTTTAGACATCAGTCATTGCTGCTGCTACCAGCGCCAAACATCCATCATCACCTTCCCGCTTTCCCCACATCTCCCCCAAGATACTCTTCATGGGGAAGGGGGCTGGGGTGCAGAGGCCGGGTCACCTACTCCCCCAGCCCCACAGGGAAGGGGGGCCCTGCCCCTAGGATGCTGCAGCAGTGAGGAGGGGCCATGTTGACCATATGGGTGTAGGGGCCACCTCTTCCCCCGGTTCTGTCGGGGAGGGAGTGGCCATTATTTGTCCCAACCTGGGGCTTCCCCCTCTGGTTTCCTATTTGCAGTTACTTGAATAAAAAAATATCCTTTTCTGGAAAAAAAAAACAAAATAAAGAATAAAAAACAGGGCTGGGGGTGTAGCTCAGAGGTAGAATGCCCCTGGGTTCCATCCCCAATACTGGAAAAGAAAAAAGAAAAAAGAAAGAAGGATAGCCCTTCATTACAGATAACTCTTAAGATTGTATGTTCATTGCAGAATTGGATTTGCTAATAGCAGGCAGTCACTTGGGCTGGAGGCACAATGACTATTAGTTGAGGCTCATTAGTTGGTCATGAATAAATTTAGTGGTTCACAAATAGATCAATAAAAAGTGAAACAAAATAGCAAATGTTGGGGTGCATTATACATAGTAAAGTCATGAAACTTGTTTTAGTGATACAGAATACATTTATATGTATATGGGTCTCAGTGTATTTCTTACTTGTATGGGTCATGGTCAAATGTTTGAAGGCCAATGGTGTAAAGATGTTCATAAGAACCAAGAGTCAGTACAAGCCCTTTGCTGGTGAGAAGAGCAAGAGCAGTTTTTACTCTGGCATGATAGGAGGATAATCATCTCATCTCTGAGCTATCAAACTGGCAAAGGACATGTGCTTTGAACTAAATTTGACCCAGTATTATGCTGCTTCATTGGTAACATCTGAAAACACTACAGAAAGTCACTACTTATAAATCCAAATTTGGGATTTGGTAGATAACCACCACCATAAACCAGGAGAGAATGATTTGTTGTTATGGTTGACATAATTCCAAAAATCGTCTGTAGTGTCTACCAGAGTCTCACCATGCAAACATCCAGACTACTCAAATGCACCAAGCAAACCTCCGTGTGGTCTATGGAATGAATGCACCAAGATTCCTTGATTGTCACTGAAAGGCTTCAACTAAAAGAACCAGTACTTACTAACATATCAAGGACAGAATGTTTGGAGTTCCACTTGCTTTTTCCTAAGCAAAGAACAAAGTTCCCCCTTTCCTCCAATAATCTGACAAATCAAGATCAATAATATTCATTACCATATTACCTTTACATTATATGTAAAGGAGGGGTGGACTATACTGGTAAAACTGTATTTCGATTACAAACAATTACTAAAAATAATCCTATAACCCTATTGGCTCAGAAAACCTAGAGAAGTTTTATGTTATTATACTACAATTCAATGAAAAGCCTTAATCTCTTAATTGGATACTTTTAAAATTAAAGTCATCTGAGCTGGGCGTGGTGGCGCATGCTTGTAATCCCAGTACTTTGGGAGGCGGAGACCGGAGGATCCGGGTTTGCGGCCAGCCTCAGCTCTCGCTCTCGCTCTCTCTCTCTCTCTCTCTCTCTCTACCTAGTGAGGCCCTCCGCAACTTCGTGAGACCCGGTTTCAAAATAAAGTATAAAAAAATAGGGCCGGGGGTGTAGCACGGAGGTAGAATGCCCCTGGGTTCAATCCCCGGTACTGAAAAAAAAAAAAAAAAAAAAAAAAATTAAAGTCATCTGAGAGTAGTTTCACAGTCTGCCAGTCCCTATCTATACCTTTCAAGTTCTTCTATTTCAAAAAAGAAAACAGGATAGTAGAATAAAATTCTGGAGTGCTCCTGACTAAGAAGATTAGAGAAAGCCCTCCCCATTACCCCTTGTGAATGTCAGAAAAGAGTCTGAACTACAAGATGTTTAAGGCAGTAAGTGTTGAATGACTTTAGCCAGAAACTTTAGGCCTGAACTTTTCTGAAATATTGTCAAACCTGAAACTTGATAATCTCAAACTACAATATTTAATATTCTGTTTTTGGCACAGTGACAAAAGAATTCTTTACCATCACCTATTTAATCAGATATAGCAAAAGTATAGGAAAGTTCCTTGGAAAAGTGAACATGGCTTCCAAACCACAAAGTCTTCAAGACCCTTAGGAGATCGCTGACAGTTTGGTAGACATTGCTTATTCTTTCAAAAATTTCTCTGCTGTTGGGTGTGGTGGTGCACACTTATAATCCCAGTACTTGGGAGGCTGAGACAGGAGGATGGCAGGTTCACGGCCAGCCTCAGCAACTTAGCGAGACCATCAGAAACTCAGAAAGATTCTGTTTCAAAATAAAAAAATATAAAGGGCCAGGGGTATAGCTTGGAGGTAGAATGCCCCTGAATTTAATTCCCAGTACCAAAACAAATAAATAAATAAATAAATAAATAAATAAATAAATATGAAAAATTTCTCTGCTGCTTCCTTCAAATCATTTTTTTTAGTAGCTTAGTTTATAAACTTATCAGTAGCCACAATATACAGTATGTTAGTTCAGATTCAGGGAAGATGATAAGTCAAATATTACCAGCTAAGAACTATAGTTTAAACATTTTAAGATGTCTGTTCCTCCTTTTGGAGCTAAGAGTTTGGCATAGGATAGCTGTTTTCAGGCCTATTTATGAATATAAGGTCTTAAGATATATTTTTACTTTTTGTTATCAATAAACACTTTTCTCCCATCAATCCATCTAACAACTATTAAGTGCTCACTCCAGCAAAGTGCTATTAGGGATATATAAAGTTCTTTAAGACATGGTTCCTGTCTTCAAAGAGACTACAGGAAATCTCAAGATTTATATAATTACAAAGTAAGGTCTCCATACTGCTAAAATTAATAATCAAGCCCTACTCTTCTATATGTTTTTACATAAATAATTTCTGATCTCACACTAAACAAACTTTTTCTAAGGAGATCATTGATGGCACACAGTCAAGTCAGAAGAGAGAATCCATAAGAGTTTCATTTACCAGCCTGTGCATTTATACTGGTGTTTTATTTTTGGATACCTAGAGTGGCTACGAAACATTATTTGGGGGATGGGGGAGAGTGAGAAGTTCTGAAGGAATAGGTTCTTCATCACTCACCCCCTTCTCTTTCCATTTCCCATGTTAATCCTCTGTTTTAGTTTATGTGCTGTGAAAATCCTCACCTTCCTTTGGGGATGGGCAAGATTGGTGACAATATTTAATGATGACTCCTGCACAGATGCTCCTGAGTGAAGGAGACACATTAGGGGTTTTATCACACAATTAATCTCTTTCCCTCATTTCTCCTTTGAAATGAATCATTCCAGAGTGAAGAACTGGCCCTCAATCCACATGCAAGGAAATGCAGAGCAGAGAGAAGCCATGCAATTCTTTCAGTTTAATAAAAAGGATTTTGATATATGCTCTTTATTTATTTATTTTTTGCGGTACCGGGGATTGAACCCAGGGGCGTTCTACCTCCGCGCTACACCCCCGGCCCTATTTTTTTATACTTTATTTTGAAACCGGGTCTCACAAAGTTGCGGAGGGCCTCGGTAGGTAGGTAGGGAGAGAGAGAGAGAGAGAGAGAGAGAGAGAGAGAGAGAAAGAGAGAGAGCACGCGCGCTGAGGCTGGCCGCGAACCCGGATCTTCCGGTCTCTGCCTCCCAAAGTACTGGGATTACATGCGTGCACCACCACGCCCGGCATGATATATGCTCTTTATGAAAAAGCAACAAAAGTTAAAAATCAGACCCACAAACATATCTACTATAAGACTTGTGTATACTCTCGTGGGTTGTTGTGGAGGTGGAGAATAGTACCATTTTGAGGTGTAAGGCAACAACAGAGAGACAAAGTAAGACAGGATCGATCAGTTGCCCAGAATGGAGCTCACAGTAACTTTTATTAGTCTATGAAATGCTCCCAATTTTGCTCTCATATAGTTAAATAATCCTGCCCTAGTGTTATGAAAGTTTAAATCTCAGAAACTCACTTAAGGCCCTTCAAGAAAACCATTCTACAAACCTGTTCTAGATTTGGTTCATGAGTTTAATGTTTTGCAATTAAATTTAAATTTAGCAATAGCTTAAAAAAGGCAAACATTAGTGAAAAGCTACCTCTTTTTTTATGTGAACAATTATGTAGCTTTCCCCCAAACCTTCACACTATCTTTGTAGACCCCATAGGATGTTATTCACAATCTGCATAGAGGTTTTCAAGGGCAGGGGCAGGAGCAATACTATTACAGGGGCATTTGGAAACATGTGGGGACACTAAATTGTCACAATGATGGAAGGTGCTACTGGTATTTAGTAGGTCAGAGTCAGGGATGCTGAATTCCCTGCTGTGCTAGAGACAGACCCACATAATGAAGAATTGCCCTGCCAAAATGCTCACAACATCCTGATGAGAAAAAAGTGTTTGAAAGGATCAGAAACATTAATAGGGCAAATTAAATCTTTCTGACTAGCTTAAAAGCAGCAAAAAGTTTTTTTGGTTGTTATTTTGATTTTAAAATAGGGTATATGGTTAGCTAAATATTGTAATAGATAAGTAACTTTAAAAGTGTATGACTCATTTGAAGCTTTTATTAAAACCAAATATTCAGTAAAGTTCAGAGTTAGGTAGAGCTGGGCTGGGGATGCAACTCAGTGGTAGAGCACTTGCCTAGCATGCATGAGCCCCCCTCCACACACACACTCACACACACTTAGGTATAACTGGGGAGATAGTTTAATGAATGCATATCCCAAAATTCACCAGATAGTACACTTTAAATATATATAGTTTATTGTGTATAAATTATACCTCAATGAAGTTTTTAAAAGTCAGAGAGAAAGATGCAGAATTATATTTTACTTATTTATATATATTTGGCAGTACCAGGGATTGAACTCAGAGGCACTCTACTACTGAGCTACACCCCCATCTCTTTTCTCTTTTGAGACAAGGGCTTGCTAAATTGCTCAGATTGGCCTCGAACTTGCCATTCTCCTGCCTCAGTCTCCCAAGTAGCTGGGATTACAGGTGCGCGCCACCACACTGAGCTTGGGTTACATTTTATAAAAACATTTAAAACAAATAAATCTTGGGGCTGAAGGTTGTAGCTCAGCAGTAGACCACTTGCCTAACATGTGTGAGGACATGGGTTCAATCCCCAACACCACAAAAATAAATAAGCAAATAACAAAAATAAGTAAACCAATCTGTTTAGTGCACAAAGATATTTGTGGTAGACAGACTGTGTTTATAATCTGTATGCCAGGCAAAACATCCTACTAGCTAACATACTAAAATTTAGGCTTAAGTGTTTAATGACAATGAGCTTCTTAAAGGTGAAACTTACAACTCAGCATTATACAGTTACAGAAGCATCATAAGCTGTGACTTAAATAAATTATAAACACAAAGGTTCAGAATTCTATATAAGTTTAAGTTTTTAAACTGTCATTAACGTTATTTATTTTATATCTTGGCAATTGTCTTCAAAGCCTGTAAATTTGGCTGCATGCTCCATCAGGTGGTAAGAAAAATCCAAACAAAATCAATGGTTTCCCATTATTAGTAATTAAATAGTTTTAAGGGAAAAGGCCTCAACTAAGAAAAGTAATCTATGTTTGGTTCATCTAGAAATTTAAATACATCAACTAGTCTTCATGGTTGTGAATTTACAGTTGATCCAGAAATAAAAGCTACTCTTTTCATCTGTGTACTAAGAATATTCCCTCTCCCAACTTAAAAAAATGTATTTAGAAACTCAAAACCCAATTTTCTTTATTTTTAATTTTAATTTTTTGGGATGGAACCCAGGGTCTCATACATGTTGCAAATGATCTACTATTGAACTATACCCCCACTCACCCCCCTCTTTTCTTTGTGGTACTGGGGATTGAACCCAGGGGCATTCTACTACTAGGCTATATCCCCAGCCTTTTTTTTTTTTTTTGAAAGAGGGTCTCACTAAATTATCTCATGCTGGCCTCCAATCTACGATCCTCCTTTCTCAGCCTCCTAAGTAGTGGGTGTGTGACATTGTGCCCGGTTACCCCCCCTCCCGTCCTTTAAAAAAAACTACTTTTCATTTTGAGACAGGCTCTTGGCTAAGTTGCCCAGGCTGGCCTTGAATTTGTAATCCTATTGTCTCAGCCTCCTGAGTGGCTAGGATTACAGGCGTAGGTCACCATGCCCAGCAAAATTTTCTTATAATAGCATAGATTCCTACAAGTTTATGAAGGAGGCTTTCAGCTTACAATGAACTGGCATGCACCCTTTTTGCTTTGCAAACACTGTTGACATATAGTGTAAATGTTTGTCCATATGTTTTGTTAGTTGTCTACATGCCATACTTTATCTCCATGTTCTCAGTTACAGATACTTTAAAAGAGTTGAAGATAGCTGGGCGTGGTGGCGCACGCTTGTAATCCCAGTACTTACTTGGGAGGCGGAGACTGGAAGATCCGGGTTTGCGGCCAGCTTCAGCTACTTAATGAGGTTCTCCGCAACTTCGTGAGACCTGGTTTCAAAATAAAGTATAAAAAAAAATAGGGCCGAGGGTGTAGCTGGGAGGTAGAACGCCCCTGGGTTCAATCTCCAGTTCCACACACACACACAAAAAAAGAGTTGAAGATGGAAGAAGCCACCACACTACTGGGTTTGATTTCTAATTATTTCACTTCCCTTATTGTCAAATGATTTTCTTCGAAGTCAACTGAATACTCTAAAAATCTAACTTGTCCTTTTTCTGCCTTTAACATTTCCCCTGGAGATCAGTTTGCTCCTTCATTAGAGTTCTGTCAGGGGAGTTTTAAGATTTGGTTCTGGCTAAAAAACATGGCTATACCTCTGAAAATGATATCAAAGTTTTTCTCTGAACCTAAAATACAGGAGATACACAAAACAAAACAAAACACCCACAAAACAAAACAAAAAGACCCCAGACCATCATAAGAGAAAAAGTTGAAAGAAAAATATTTCATAGGGAGAGTATTATTATTTTTTTGTCCAGATTATTTTTGCCATGGTAGGTAAAGAGTAGTCTGTGTATACATATTTTTAAAAATGCATTTCAACCCCACATCATAATTCAGAAATAAAGCTCCTTTAGTTAGCCACGGGGCGGGGGGGGGTAACAACTGCCAGGGGACACAAGTTAATGGCCCTGTCAACTCTGTCATTCCCACGCTGCGATGCCAATGTAATTCCACATAAACACAATTATGCTGAGGCAAACACTGTTGCGGACTATGAAAGCTACATATGCGCTTCTCTAAGAAACACCACTTGGGAGGTTCATGAGGCATGGCAGTGTTTGTGGCAAACAGGACCAATGTGGGAATTAAATTAATTATATTCCTGAAGTCAGTTGCTTAGCATGCAGAATAGGAAAGAATTAAGCTCCATGATGACCAAGCTGACTGGCATACATATAACACACACTGTTCAATTTGAGTGCAGAAGGTGTGGAAGAGCTAACATCTGAGTGTCCCAGGCACTGTTGTAAATAGTGTGCATGATGCTGCATGCAATGTTACTATCTGGGTCGGTTTACTGGGGAGGTGATAGTAATTGTTACTGAAGTTAAGGTCACAGAGTGGATCTCCATATACTTAGTTAGCATTATGTTCAAACAAATAATCCAAAAAATAAAAAACTTTTCTGTGCCATAGACTATCAGTGACCTAGCTATCTTAAAAATATACATTACTGGGCAGGGGATGTAGTTCAGTGGTAGAGCACATGTCTAGTATGTGCAAGGCACTGGGTTCAATCCCAAGTGCTGCAAAAAATATATGGAGATACTCAACAAGAGAAAATTAGCAATATTAATATCAAAAGATAATTTTATTCAAAAAGCATCACATGAGCCAGGTGTAGTAGCGCACGCTTGTAATCCCAGTACGTGGGAAGCTGAGATCGGAGGATCCAGGTTCGCGGCCAGCCTCAGCTACTTAGTGAGGCCCTCTGCAACTTAGTGAGACCCTGTTTCAAAATAAAGAATAAAAAAAAAATAGGGCTGGGGGTGTAGCCCGGAGGTAGAATGCCCCTGGGTTCAATCCCCGGTATTGCCAAAAACAAAACAAAACAAAAACACAGACACAAAAAAATCACATGCCAGAAATATAGGTCTTGTTTTTCAGTGTCATTTTGAAAGCAGCATATGATAGGATAATCCAATATTTGTGCCTCTATGGTTTTGTAGATTAGTTTATATTATGATTACTTATAAATGTTATTTTGTATTTCTTATTTACCATGTTTTTTTCTTTGCTTGTTTTCCTTTTCTGCATTCTGCATTCTGGATGAAGTGAATGCATTTTTAAAATTACCTATTTTTCCTCTATTGATTTGGTAGTTGTACCTTCTATTTCTATTACTTTATACACTTATTTAAATATTTTTCTCTAAAAATCTATAAAGTTAATGGGTATTCCCTACTTAAAACAAGAACTTTAGCACACCTTTATATCTTTAACATATTACTGCTAGAATTTAGTTCCAGCTTTTTAACACAAAAGAAAAATTAGCTTTATATCATAGTTAGCACTTTTTGTTTATTGTATTTCACTTTCAGCATTTGTTTTCCTTTTTGCTAAAGATACATTTTAGTTCTTTCATCATAGTGTGAGTTGTGCATTAGTCCTCGTGTATTTGAAAATGCCTTTATTTTGCTCTCACTCCATTTATAATTTGCTATACAGAATTGTAGGTTCATAGTTTTCTTCCATAACACTTTGATGATACAGAATATTCTGTTTTCTGGCATCTCCTGGTGCCACAGCCCATTTGATTACTATTCTTTTGTAGATTATCTATATCTTTTCTCAGAATTTAAGATGTTCTCTTTATCATTAATGTCCTACAATTTCACTATCAAATATATAGTCATGGATTTATTTATCCTGGTGGGGTTTTCTATTATGAGGTCTCTTATGTTCACTTCTGAAAGATTACTGACTGCAATTATTATCTTTATTATTACTATTAGCTCTTTTTCATTCTCTTTTCTTTTTGCAACTCCTAGCAGATGTATGTTAGAGCTCCTTGGGTTATTTTTCATGCCTACCTTCTCTTTCATTATCTCTCTAACATGTATTCTGAAAGCTTTTCTCCAGTTCTATTTTCTAATTCACTAAATTTCTCTTAATGTATAAAAAGTTGCATTTTTCTTCATTTCCTTCTTTTTTTTGTGTGTGGTACTGGGGATTAAACCCGGGGGAGAGGGGCAGGGTTCTACCTCTCGGCTATGCCCCCAGCCCTTTTTTTGTTATTTTGAAACAGGGTCTCACTAAGTTGCTGAGGGTCTCACCAAGTTGCTCAAACTTGAAATCCTCCTGTCTCAGTCTCCCAAGAACTGGAATTATACGCATGCACCACCACACCTGGCTGTATTTTTCATTTCAATATAATAATTTTTTTTACTTCCAAGATGCCTAAATGGTTCTTTCTCAGACATTTCTCTTCATGTTTCATTATTCAGGTTTTATGGAATCTTAACTTATTTCATATGTTGAGAATTTTAACTTAAACTCTCTTCAGATTGTCCCCCCCCCACCAAGGTATAATTCTTTCATTTGTTGGGTCTCTTAACTGCTTTTCATGTTCTTAAATTGTATTAGGTTGTTTATAATGTTTTGAGGGCTCAATTTTTATGATAGTTTTAAAATGTGAGTACCTATGTCTATACGAAGTTTCAAATTGCCCCAGCTTAGACCTGATAAGATGTCTACCTTGAACCAGACAGACCTTAAACCAGTAGCATTGGGTTCTCCTTCCTCCTATGTAGACCATTTCTGGATTATTTAACCCAAAGTGGTTTGAGTCCAAGATCTATCTTGCGTAGGTCCCTGTGCTTGCTTGCTTCTGTCAGTACCCTTTGTTATTGGCTCAAAGTGACTTATTCTTAAGTTTTAAAAAAACTTAAAACTATTTTAAAAAAAACCTTTTAAAAATATTAGCCGGGCGTGGTAGTGCATGTCTATAATCCTAGTACTTGGGAGGCTGAGACAGGAGGATCACAGGTTTGAGGACAGCCTCAGCAAGTAGTGAGACTCTCATCAACCTAGCAAGACCCTGTTTCAAAATAAAAATAAAATAGGGCTGGGGGAGGGGTGTAGCTTGGAGGTAGAATGCCTCTAGATTCAATCTCCAGTACTAAAATATAGAAGTGCCAGAGTGGATTTCATTTTTTTTTCTTTTTGCAGTACTGGGGACTGAACCCAGGGTCATTCTACCTTCGAGATACACCCCCAGCCCTATTTTTTATTCTTTATTTTGAAACAGGGTCTCACTAAGTTGCGGAGGGCCTCACTAAGTAGCTGAGGCTAGCCCCAAACCTGTGATCCTCCTATCTCAGCCTCCCAAGTACTGGGATTACAAGCGTGCGCCACCGTACCCGGCTGGAATTCATTTTTTTTTTTTTTTGCGGTACTGGGGATTGAACCCAGGGGCGTTCTACCTCCG